>JAJPUD010001916.1:80020-113724 GCA_023553655.1 Myrmecobius fasciatus
AAGGAAGGAAGGAAGGAAGGAAGGAAGGAAGGAAGGAAGGAAGGAAGAAGGAAAGAAAGAAAGAAGAAAGGAGGGAAAAAAAGAGGAAAGGGAGGTAGGGAAAAAAGAAGGAAGGAAGGGAAAAACAAGGAAGGAAGAAAAAAGAAGGAAGGAAGGAAAGAAGGAAGGAAGGAAGGAAAGGAGGGATGGATGGAGGGAGGGAGGAAGGAAGGAAGAAAGGAGGAGGCAAAGAAAATAATTGAGGAAAATGGAGAGAGAATTTAAAAGAAACTACAGTTAGTGCCCCTCTTGGGAGCAATTTATTAAATTATTTAGATAGAAAGAATACAGTAGATTAACTTACTTGATGACGAGAAATCTGGCATATTAGGGATATTACAATCAATTGTATGAAATTCTCCTAACTATATTTAAGTCCCTTTAAAATAGTGTTATGAAATACCTACACCTATGTTAAAAGAAACTCTGAAAACTGTTTAAACAAGCTTTCTACATCAGGAGTCAGAAATCACATTGGGCAATATAATCCCCTTGATAATTTTTGTGATTGTGAAGTTCTGTTGTTTCTCATTTTCAAATTCCATGAGCCCAAATTGTCTCCCCTCTTCCTCTTATTCACAGAGAACAAAAACATTCTGACCACATCTTTTATTTCCTATCAAAACCCATACATTTCCCCAATTTATGGATCTCTCTGAAATCCTAGACCTTTGTTCCAAAATAGTGTCTTCCATATACAGATTTACAGAGGATTATAGTGGAGATAAATAAAAGATCGCATTCCTAAATTCAGGACTAAATAAAGGATCAGATTCTTAGTGATTTAAAGATAAAAGAAATTCTTTGCTTCATTCATGGAAGAACCATTTCAGAGGCAGTTTGAGAAATGGATGAACAGGAGAAAGATCAGTTTCCCCAAGTTCTATTTCAGAGAAAGGGAATTGCTGATCCTTCTCCCTTTCTGCTCTCCACTTCCTACTCCTTGTTTTGTGAATTTCAGTTCAGAATGTATGAGCCTGAACTGGTTGATAGAGATCGAATTCAAATCCCACTACGAGGAGTTCCACAGAACCAACCATGATGAATTGATATCCTAAGCATTCAGATGGTAGAATGGATAAAGCTCCTGTCCTGGTCTAAATTTAGTCTTACACATTAACAAGCTGTGTGACTCTGGGAATGTCACTTTACTTCTGGCTCCCTAAGTTTCCTCTTCTGTAATATGAAGATAATAATAGTACCTACCTCCCAGAGCTGTTAAATGAGAAAAAATTTATAGAGCTTTGCAACTTTGATATATTATACATACCACATACACATATATAAATAATCTGTTGAGACTTGAACATATTTTGGTTTTCTAAAGCAGAGCTATCAAACAAGAGGCAACTGAACTAGATTAAAATGTGACAGGGAACTGTTTAATAAAATAAGTAAAATACAATAAAAAGATATTTAATATCACAATTTAAAACTAAATCAACATGCAGTTATAGGGATCCTTGTGTACAGATCAGTGGCCCCCAGTTCAACTGGAGTTTGACAGCACTGGTCTAGAGGATAGATTTTTTTTTTACCTACTGTAAGATTTATATAAAGGGGAGTAGTTAGATGATGCAGTGGATGGGACACTAGCCCTGGAGTCAGGAGGACCTGAGTTCAAATTCGTCCTCAGACACTTAGAGCTGTGTAGGGGAAAAAAGATTTATGTGGAGATCACTTATTAAATGATCAACAATTAGGAACAACTTAGGAAATCTGAAATTAATGGGGAAAATGATCAATTCAAATAGATAAACATGCATGTACATATACTTTGTTTATAGGAGAGCCACTGACTCATAGCCTAATTAACTCATTTCATATACAATGGATCTGATGAAATTACTTCATCTTTTTGTACCTTAGTTCCCTTTTCTGTTAAGTGAAGGGGATGAACTGGAGAATCCCCAAGACTCCTTTGATTCTTTGACATCTTATGATTCTAAGCTCTGGAAAATTGACTTATGCATGGTACTTATTTCTTATTTCAATGATACTGGAAAAACTAGGTGTCCTGTTAGTGGAATGAATGGTAACAGGATTTGACTGGTAGCAGAAAGTATGCATAAGGATAGTAGTGTGTTAATAAATGTTTAACAATCAGTTTTCATGGTGTGTGGGGGGGGGGAGACATATCAATAATATACTTTTAAGTTTAATTTCCATTATTAATATTTCTTAAGTCTCAACAATAATAAAACAACAAATCAAACCCTCATTTGTACTGCTTGCCAATTTCTGAGGTATAAATACTTACACTGAAAATTTAGCAAACAGCTCTTAAAGAACCAGTCCCAGCTGGCTCCAGCATAGGATAAGGAACAATCTGGTCACAGGGAAAAGAAAAAGAGAAAAATATCCTTAGACCAGCTATCAATATAACTGCTGTTGTTGAGTCATTTTGGCCATTTTTTAACTCCACAATCCCATTTGGAATTTTTTTGGCAAAGATACTAGCATGATTTACCAATTGCTTCTACAGCTCATTTTACAGATGAGAAAACTGAGGCAAATAGGTTTAAGTGACTTACACAGGGTCACACTGCTGTGTCTGAGGCCAGATTTGAACTCAGGAAGATGAGTCTGAGACTGGCTCTGAATTCAAGTCCTCCTGACTCCAGGGCCAAAGTTCTCTTCACTGCATGACTTACCTTCCCTAATCAATGTTACTTGGGTTTATTTTGAAGTTTCTTTTTCTAAATTTCAGATAATTTTTTCATATGCAATTATTTACAAATGACACAAAATTTTTTTAAATGGCTGAAAAAAATAAAAAAGGTTTAATTCTAATGTGTTAAAGAGCTCTATAGTAACAATAATAACAAAAACAATGTTAACATGGTACCTGCTATGTTCTAGGCACTATGCAAATGTTATTTCATTTTACCACAGTGATTTTCAAATAATATAGCCTCTATTCACCTTGCTAGATGACCTTTACAAGTCCCTTTGGCTGTAAAAAAAAAATCTCCATATGATGGCTAACCTTTTATTGTCAAACTCTTTGGACTCAGACTAGGCCTTGGATGGCAGGCACACCTATACAAGACTTTCCAGCTTAACAGTCAGAGCTTATATACCACTAGGGTAGCCTTCAAGAATCCAAAGTCAGCTCCAGGTCATAAATAGAGAAGGCCTGGAAGCCTTAGAAGAGGACTTTAGCAAAAGGATAATAATACTAACAGGAAGATAATTACAAACAACTTGGACATTTCCTTGGTTGTTATGACATATATAAGATGCATCAATGTAACCCCAAATGTCAAGGATGGGAGTAGAAAACCTATTCAGTTATCCAGATAATTCCAAGAAGCTGCAAATTTATCATTGTCTAGACAAATACCTGAATTCTTGACAGTCATTTTTCTCCCAAATATATGGTATCACCTAGACACAGAATTAATCAATTATAAACACACACACACACACACACACACACACAGCCTTATCTTAATTCTTTTCCTGTTTGGTCCACCTTTTAGCAGCCTAATATGAAGCTCAGAAAGGGAAATAAAAGAGATCTATGGATAATATAGAGAGTATATAAATTACTACATTATCTACTTTATCATAATGATACTCCTATTTTTTTTTGTTTGGGGGCATTTTTTTGTTTTATTATGTTTCTTGCTTTTTGTGAGGCAAATGGGGTTAACTGGATTGCTCAGGATCACATAGTTAGTGAATATTAATTGTCTGAGGCTGGATTTAAACCCAAATTCTCCTGACTCCAGGGCCACTGCTCTATCTCCTGCACCACCTAACTGCCCTGATATCTTTGTTTTTCAAAGAATTAAACTGACATGAAGAAGTTTGGAAAAAATCATCTGCATTAGAACAGTAGAATATGAGAGTCAGAAAGGATTTAGAAAGTCATCATCTCCAACCTTTTCATCTTTTTTTATTTATATATATATATATATATACTTATATTTTTTAATGTTTCACTAATATATTTTGTTTTTACTCAATGATTTCCACATACACCCTGCTCCCCATTGAACCCTTCCTTATAACAGAGAGAAGCATTTTAAGTAAAACCAACTGGCATTGATTGATTACATCTGACGGAGCATTCAACATTCCAAACTCATCATCCCTTCTTTCTAAACCCTCTCATTTTGGAGATGAGGAAATTTAGAGCACACAGAATTAGAATTCAAATCTTCTGACTTGTAGTCCAATACTTTTTCAATGCCCTCAAAGAAATATGTTGAGATCAGCCATTTGGCACAGAGGAAAGAACACTAAATCTGAAGTCACACTCTCAATTCCAGCTCTGCTTTTTATTTCTTGATCTATTTTAGGCAAGTAAGCTAGGTTCCATCCAATGGATAGAACATTGGGCTTGGATCAAAAAGATCCCTCTTCATGGATTCAAATCCAGTCTCAGATATTTACTAGATATGACCTTGGGCAAACCATTTAACCATTATATTAATAGTCTATTAAATCATAACCAGTATATTAGCATTCTTTACATAATATATATAGTATCCAATATATTAGTATAAAATATGTACTATCCTATGCATAACATATATACATATATTCAATATGTTATATGTAACCTCTAAGTGCATGTATTTATTTATCAATCAGTCAATAAATATTTATTAAGCACCTACTATATGACAGTCACTGTGCTAAATAAAGAAAAAAAGAGGAACTGGGAAAGGCTTTAAAAAAAAAAAAAAAGGTGAGCATACTATGTTGTGATCCACATTCAGTTCCCACAATCCTCTCTCTGGATGTAGATGGCTCTCTCCATCAAAAGTCTATTGGAATTGGCCTGAATCACCTCATTGTTGAAAAGAACCATGTCCATCAGAATTGATTATCACATAATCTTATTATTGTTGTGTACATTGTTTTCTTGGTTCTACTCACTTCACTCAGCATCAGTTCATGCAAGTCTCTCCAGGCCTCTCTGAAATCATCCTGCTGGTCATTTCTTATAGAACAATAATATTTCATAACATTCATATCCCATAACTTATTCAGCCATTCCCCAACTAATGAGCACCCACCCACTCAGTTTCCAGTTCCTTGCCTCTACAAAAAGGGCTGCCACAAATATTTTTGTGCTATTCAGTTATTCAAGAATCTGCTTATTCAGCATTTTCTGGACAAATATCTGAATTACTGTCACTCATCCCCCCCCAGCTACATGGTACCATCTAGACACATCAGTTACAAACACACAATACACATATATATGGGTATTGTGTGTGTATGTATAATGTATCTACATACCCCTTATTGAGACCTCTTACCTTTTTTTCTCTCAGATTGGACCATAATAATATTATTAGCTTAATATTTTGAATTTCTGTCCATTTGATTTTTCTTCCTTCTCTCTCCAGAAGTTCTGAATTTCAGTTAGACATTTCATAAATTTATACTCAAAAATGTCTAGCAGCTTGCCAGAATCACATAGCTGCTAGACAGCCCAATTGTTACTCAAATCCAGGACTTCTGCATCCAGGTGCAAGACTCTTTTCAACATTACATGACAGACTCCAATATAAATTTTCTACAGGTAGGATAAGCCAAGGGATCTTCCCTGAACATCCCTCTACTCACTAAATTATCATTATCATTCTCATCATCATTCATCTTTTACCATCAATAGCATCATCAAACAGTGAGCATGGATAAGTCATCATGTGAAACACAACGAATACAAAGACGTCTGTCTCCAAAGCACTTAAGGAGTTTGGCTAGGAAACAAGAATATATGCATTAAAAGAAAAGGAAAGTACAAAATTTCATGTTGCAGACTCTTGAGAGATTGTTTCCACAATCCCATTAGAAATACTTGGTGATTATAAAATGGATATTGCCCATACTGTCACAAAACTGGACAAGCTGCTCATCAAATCAGTTCCTATGAGTATGCATGTCTATTTGAAACAGTTGCTTTCTGTGGACAAAAGAGCTAGGCCTAGAATTGATTAGAAGGGAAAGATTGGGCTGCATTGAGAAAACCTTTGCTTTTAATAAACTGCTCATTGCTAAAATAAAATAAAATAAATTATATAAAATTAAAATGTGAAAATCAATCTTTTGTTTTAAAACTAATATCAACAGAATTTTCCTGATGTTCCTATGTGACTATATATTACAGACCACAATAACTTGGAAAAATCAAAACAACTAATATGGAGGGTAATGGAAAAGACATATTGTGTATATAAACAAAATGCTGCATGTAATTTATATGTAAGAAGCAATGTAAAAGACATCCATGGGGCTACATGGGACCAGAAAAGGAGATGGGCTGGTCATGGAACTGATGGGAGCAAATTTCAGAATGCCTTATCTAGTGCTCTTTATACAACAACATATGAAATCAGAACCAATTTAAGGCCTCTAGGGAACTAGATGGCTCCTCTATGGAAACCCATTGTCAGGAACTGCACAAAAGGAAAAGATAGAACTGAATTGAGATCCACATCAATAAAAGGAGTACCCCATGGATAAAACCATGAAATCATCAAAGTATCAACAATGTAAGGTCACATGGGGAAGGAGGTGGTATACCAACATATACAATGAGTTCACTAGTTCAGAAGAAAGATCAGAGAAGTGAGGAAGAGAGGAAAAGATTTCTCCAGAAGATGAAACTAAAGCTTAAATTTTAACCCTTAAAGGAAAGCTAGGACACAGACGAACAGAGTTTGTGAATAAGGGATGAGGATATATTCTAGACTGATGGATTAGTCTGGACAAAGCACGGAGAGGAGAATGATTATAAAATTTGGGGGGCAACAAATAATGGTCTGTGATGTTGGACAGGAACAGAGGCTCCCCTCCCCCCATAGGGAGCAGGATGAGATAAATTGTGATGGGCAGCTACAATAAAATTGTGGGAGAGCCTCCAATGCCCTTCAACATTTTTTTCTTATCCAAAATGTGGAACACAACTTCAATAAGCTGCAATGTATTTGCCAGGGCCTGGATGTTTTGTTTTAATACAATCCCTGAATGTTATAGTCATTTATTTTCCATCATTAGTTCTGGAACCTCTTGAGTTGAGCATGCAAATGTATATACACTAAGATCTAAATTATAGTGTAAATATAAATATCCTTATTATAGTATGTCATTTATGGTTAAAAGCCCTTGAGCTTTCTCAAGCCTATGAAAATCCTCTATAGTAATCCAACAACAACCAGTCTCAGAGCAATTGCCACAAGATGGCAGCCTAATAAATAGAAATTAATATCCTTGAGCCCTTCACTCCATGGTGCTGCCTCTGTACAGCTGAATAAATGACTGTTTCTCATTAGATGGGATTTTTTTCAGCAGATATCTGAACAACTGATTTATACACTTTGGATTATAGGGGCCTTTCGATTAACCCAATTTGATTGGCAAAAAGGTGAAGACATGATACAAACTATTTTCAATGATATGAGTCATAATTAAAGTCTTCTGATGGCTATGATTCTGTTGATATTTCTGTGCTTAGTCTATTTAGTTAATTAATGAGTATGGCTTCCAAATCTGTATACTTATGCATATATTACAAGGTTTTTTTTTTCCTTTTCTTTTTTAGGGGTAAAAGGTAGGGGTATTTCTGTTGATGGTAGCTGACTTTTTCTCTTCTTACATGCCCACTAGCTTAGTTTAGACCCTTATCACTTTTCACTCAAATCATTACAATTATTTCCTGTCTTTAGTATCTCCCCTCTCTGATCTATCTTTCATACAGCTACCAAAGTGATATTGCTAAAGCATATTTCTAACCATATAGTTCCCTTGTTCAAAAAGCTCCTGTGGCTCTCTGTTGCTTCTAAGATAAAATGCAAATTTCTCTATTTGACATTTAAAGCCCTTCATTGTCTTTTTCATTTCTGAAAGGTCAGATCAAGTTATAAATCACAACAAAAAGGTAAGAAAACACTAAGTCAAAGGGGAGGTAGCAGTTTCTCAAACATAAAAATACATAAGCATATCTTCATTTCTAGAGGAAAACTGAAAATATTGGCACTAAAAAGATGTACTTTGGCGTTCAATGCTTTGGGGGGAAAGAGGGAAGGACAAGGAAGTAGTACTAACTATATTTCAAAATCACCATAATTTTTTAAAACAAATGTCATCAATTATACTTCTCAAGGAATGTGGATCACTATTTTAAGGGGAAAACTTGTGATCATTAAAAACATTGAACAATTTTCCAAAACAATCCATCTTACCATTCCTATTTGATTCTGTACCAAGGTCACTGTCTAGCCATAGTATCTGTTCTAATATATATTGATAACAGGCCAAATCTTCAAGTTATCCATTCAACAATATATTTTAGTCAATAAAAGAGACAGTCCTCATCCATTTGGTTTCTCCCATGTAGATAATTAGGCCACACTCTTTTGAATGATACTGAATCCTCTTGAAGAGTCTCTTCAATGTGCCAAAGCTCAATATAACCAGGAAAATGTGATTTGTAAACAAGAGTATCAGGTGGACCTCACCATCTATTGGGAATTTCTCTGTATGGGATGCTGCAGCACATTATCTATGCACTGAGACCAGCCACACCATATTTAAAAATACCTTGTCACCCACAAACGCATCCAGACCAAATAGTTTTATTTGGTATAATATTTCTCATTAGAAGGGATAATGAAAGCATTCATAACTTCAAACAAGAAAATCTTGCTAAAATCAGCTCCTTGAGAATATAGCCTCTCTTTTCTTATTCAATTCAATTCAATAAATGGGTATCGTTTATAGCTATATAAATTCAAGGGTTACCAAGATCAGTCAGTCAATCATTCAATCAGTAAGTCTTTTTAAGCATCTGCTATGTGCCAGGTACTCTAACAGGAAATAGAGATATAAATACAAAAGTAAAAAGAAGGCCTGCCCTCAGAGAGGTTAAGCGGGGGAAGGCAGAGAAATGTTCAATAATTTACAGATAAAGGAATAGCGAATAAATACAAAATCAATTAACAGTGACTCAGAGGGAAGTGGGGAGGGGGTGCTGACAATCTGTGCAATCAAGGAAAGCTTCTTGATGATAATGCACCTGAGCTTAGCCTTGCAGATAGCTGAAGTTCCAAAAAGCAAAGATGAGGAGGAAAAGCATTTCAAATGGAGATGGGAAATTAGGGGGGAAGGAATGACAGCCTATTCAAAGGTACCAAAGTAGGAGAAGGAATATTCTCTATGAAGAACAGCACATAAGCTACTTTGGATATGGCAAGAAGCAAAATGCCATCCATCTAGCAAGGTCACCTGGAGCCAGGGTATGAAGAGCTTCAAAAGCCATATGGGGTAAGATATGTACTCTACCCTCTTGGAAGATGCCAACAGAAAGACAAAAAGAAAGCAGAAGTAACTATACCTTCATGTTATTTGAGGAAATGTTAATGGACCTTCAGAAGAACCGTTGAGCCTAAACAGGAACCCACAGAATAAACCTAGACTTGGGGTGACAAAATTTTAAGAGTATGAAAAGACTAATCTTCAAAGTTTCTGAAAGAAGAGATCTTTTAGAATGGAAACAATCAAAGGCGATAGTACATGTTTTACCTTGATTAGTGCATAGGATAGATGAAAACAGAACAAGATTTAGAGATTTGATGAGAGAGAGACAGAGACAGAGACAGAGGGAGGGAGGGAGGGAAGAAGAGAGAGAGGAAAGGAGGAAGAGAGAGATTATTTTTAGCTGGGGGAAGAGAGGCCTCAGAGAAGGTTTCATAAAGCACCTAAACTGACCCTTGAAGTGATTAAAAGATGTCAGCAGATGAGAGTGTGGGAAGATATAATTCCAGGAATAGGGAATACCATGTTCAAAAACCTAGAGGTAGGAATAGGTAAGTTCTAGGAATGGAAAGTGATCCAGTTTGTCTGCAAGATAGAATATTTGAAGAAAAATATTAAACAAAGACTGTACTGATAATATGCTACATTTGAAATCAAAAATAGCTAAATTTGAATGTTGCCTCAGACTTGTCAAATCATTTAACACTATGTGCCTCAGTTTCCTCATTTGTAAAGTGGGGATAAAAAAGTAATAGTTCCTACATTAAAGTAGCTTGTAATTACATGATAATATTGGTGGGACATGTTGAAGATTGTGGAAGACTTTGAATGCCTAAGGTATAAGTTTTGCATTTTATTTGGAAAACAGTAGGAAGGCAAGAACTACTGAAAGCTTTAGCAAAGGGTAGAAGTACAGTTAGAGAAGTGCTTTAGGTAGACTATTCTGGCAGTTGTGTGAAGAATGGACTGGATGAGAGTGGTGAGCAGGGTGGTAGCAGTAAATCCTTATGCATATAATTGTACTATGCAGTCATTCAGCAAGAAATTACTGTGTAATCTCTGTGTACCCATCCCTGGGTTTCAATTCCTGCCCTCAAAATAGTTTCAGTCTAAGGTAAATGAGGAAAAATTAACATATGAAAAATCCCACAACCAAAACAAGTACAAAATTACACAGAAACAAAATCAAAGATTTTCAAGGAAAACATAAAGAGGTTCATTGTTGGTAGGACTGTGAATTTGCCCATTATTCTGGAAAGCAATTTGGTCCCATATCCCAAAAGTTACTAAATTGCATATATACTGTGATCCAGCTTTGATCCAATGCCCCAAAGAGATTAAATAAAGAGGGAAAAGATTGGTTTGTACCAAAAAATGTATAATAGTCAAAACAATTAGAAACTGGGGGAGGCACTCATTTATTAAGGAATTACTAAATAAATTATAGTATATTAATATAATGGAAAATTATTCTATTATAAGAAATTATAAAATAGTCATTTTCAGAGGCAACAGAAAATACTTCTATGAACTGAGGTAGAGTGAAGAGAATGGAATTAGGGAAGCAATTGACGAATCATGGAGAAAAACAACTCTTAAAGACTTTAGAACTCTAATCAATGCAGTGATAAACCAGGAAATCAGAGGACTGCCACAGAGATGACATACTTAAAGTGAAACAAACACTTTATATTTTGAGACATATATTTTTGGAAATGGCTAATGTGAGAATTTGTTTTACTGGACAATGTATATTTGTTAGGAGAGTTTTATTTTTTCACATGTTGTTCAATTGAGGGTAGGAAGGACAGTAGGAGGGAATAGAAGGGAGAGAGGGAAAAATGCTAATAAAAATAAGTATTTTCTAAAAGACTATACAAAGAGGTTAATCACAGAGAATAGGATTGGTTGAGGATTACTCTGAGAAGATGTGTCTTAAACAGTGTTAAAAGAGAGATTATGTAGCCAGATCCCAGGGCAAAAAAGTCCTCATACATATCATCCATGAACAATTCTCCTTGCTTGTCATGATTCTATACAACATTTGGCTGGAATATACCTTTTGAGCACTGTGGGAGTACATTTTGATTATGCCCATATGGTGAATTCAAAACTTTCACTCTCTGACCTTTACTTGACTTTGAAATGTGTGCCCTATTGCAATGGTCTCTGTGCTGTAATGCAATATGTTGCGTTGTTAGACAATTTGTCCCATCATTAGACAGTCCAGGAAATGAGACTAGAATAATTGCATTTGAAGCAGGGTACAAGCTTGGCCAAGGGAATAACTCCAAAGTGCAACTGGTAAAACTGTTACTTGGACTCTTATTTTAGCTGAAAACTGAACACAGTTTCAATAACATGTCTTTCTATTAGCTGTATGGTTGCCAAATAGCATACTATTGATTTCATATTTAAAGCCCTGGATAAATGTAATGGGCATAGAGTAATTGAAAAACAGGAGAAATATAATTATTTCTCTCCAAGTGTTATATGACCATATCTTGTAAGGTGTCATCAAATCAAACACCATGATGTTGGTCTTTTGTAAATATACTTCTGTGTTCCCAAATCTTGTGGAATACAGTCACCTTGAACAAATAGCCCCCTTAGAATTGAGCCTTAATAATAGCAAAAATAGCTATCTAGATAATATTTCTTTTTTCCCTTCTACCTCTCCTCCCATATGATTTAAAAGTTTAAAAATCAAAACACAAGAGATGATTTCATGGTCACAAAGATGAACAGAATGTTTCCTCCTCTTTAAAAAAAAAAATCCAGACAGTTTAATTCTACTCTAGAGAGCTCCATTGAGGCAACTGGTGAGACAATAGATAAAGGATTAGGTGTGGAGTTAGGAAGATCTGAGTTCAAATATAGTCTCAGACACTTACCATCTGTGTAACTCTGGGCAAATTATTTTTTAAAACTTCCTCAATTTCCTCAAGTGTAAAATGGAGATAGTAAGAGTTAACTACTTCACTGCATTGTGAGAATGAAATTAGATAATATTTACAAAAAAGTATTGATTCATAGTTGATGTTATATAAATGCTTATTCAGTCCCTTCCCTCCTACCTATCCTTATTGCCTTTGGGGATGGTTTATTACAAAGAGCACTAAGCTGGGAATCAAGAGTTCCTGATTCTAGGTTTGCTTTTGATTATTCATGTAGTAAATAAAAAGTCACTTCTTTGAGTCTCTCTTTCCTCACTAACCAAATTAGGTGATTGAGAATTAAGTTATTGGAGAATAGATCTCCAAGGTCCTTTTCATTACTATGATTCCATTGTCTTCAATTTTAAACTTTATTGACTTGTGATTGCAATTTTATTGACACACTGAAGCAAAACCTATATAATTGTGAAAAGGTCATCTCTTCCTTCCCTTATAATAGTAATAACTCTCATCTACATATGCCCTATGATTTACATAGTTCTTTCATTCCTATACATATATATGTGTGTATGTATATATATATATGTACATATATATATATACACATATGTGTGTATACATAAACATATCCATGTTTAACTGTAGCTTGCTGGGGGAATGAGATGAGGAAAAAAAAAGAAAAAAATAAAAAGTACACAGCAGAGAATGAAAGAAAACCTACAAGAAAGCAAAAGAAAAAATGAATAGTCATGAATATAATCTCTTCTATTATTATATATGCATTCTTGAAATGGAAATTTAGTGCTATATATTTTACATCCTCCCTGATATTCCTCTGTGCTCATGATAATGTTTATTTTTTTTCTTTTTATGTCTTTCTTTTTCTACTTTGTTTATATTTTATTTTGCATTTAAGTTTTAAGTAAATTCATTTAAAAACAACTACAAAACACAGTTCTTACATTCATTATTTTATTTGATTCTCATAGGGTAAAACGCTCATTTTGAAATTAAGGAAACTGAATTTCAGAGAAGTTAGCTACCTTAAGATTACATTGCTAATAAGTCACAACCTCAGGATTTAAGCCCAGGCATTCTTATCCCCCAGTCTCAGGCATCTTCCACTCTACCATAACTGCCTGATAGACTTTACCACACAACTGAGCACTTAACTATTCTCCATTTCACATCTTTGGCACAAGGAACCATGGCTGTCTCCTCCTTTCTCCCTCTTAATTTTCCCTATATCCTAAGCAACAAACTCTGACTTCCAGATGCCTCTTTTGTGAGACAGTGTGGTATGGTAGAGCCCTGAATATGAGAATGTAAGATTCAAGTCCTGGCCTTGCCACTCATTACCTATACAATATTTATACAAGTCACTTAACCTCTCTAGGGCTCAATTCCCTCAACAGAAAAATGAAGAATCAGACTCAATAATCTGTGAGGTCCCTTCCTCTTCTAAATCTAGGTTACTATGGTATAATGTCTAAAGTACTAACTGATAAGGTCCGATTCCTTCCTTCATCTTTCTTTACGTGATGATGGCTCTAATTTTATCTTCCTAGAGCAGTTAATTAGTTCATGCCAAATATATGTAGAATCAGAAAGTAAAACTATAAGAAATGTTAGAGATTATCTAGCCCAATCCACTCATTTCACCGATGGATAGATTGAACCCTCCTTTTAGATGGAGTAGATTCAAGAGTTTTCCCAAAGTCTCATGAGCTACCATCTGAACCTAAACCTCTAATGCAACCTATACACTACACTTCCTTCCTATTTATCTCTCTTCACAATAGTCAGGTATAATCCATCTCACCACTTGGTGACCTATCATTCAAATCATTCCTTTTGTCAAGCTACATAAAGACAGTTTATATCTCTCCTGATTTAGGGGCTATTCATATCAGTCTTTAATTGATCTAGCATCAGAAAAATGTCAATCTCACAGAAAACTGTGAGATTAGTCATCAAACGTGTGTGCCGCTGCCCAAGCTGACTTGCTGTTTATTTTCCTTTCTGGACACATTTGTGATCTTGTGTTTAGAAGACCTCTAAATCAGACCAAAGTAAGATTCTACAAGAGAATGGTCACACCACTGGGCCCCACAGTGTTTTGAAATGTCCCATTAGAAGGCATTTTAATAAACTTTGTTTTTATTTGCCTTGATGAAGAACACATTTGCTTTCGAGTTTTCAGGGATGTTTGGTTCTAAGTCTTCCCTTTCTTTTCCTTAGAAGTCCTTGGTGGCAACAGTCAATGTGTATCCCAGGGGACTTTCCTATGGAGAGCTGACCTGGTTCTGGCTTTGTCCAAGTAATTTTAGTCGATCTAACACTCTCAAACCTGGTTTCACTGATAAGCTCCAGAGCAGAAAGTGAAGGGTCAAAAAAGTTTGAAAGTTCTACAAGGAAGAAAAAAACCACCTCCCCTTTTAAGCTTCCAGGCATGTGATTAGTATTTATTTTTTTTAAATAAATTCAGAAATGTCTCTTTAACTCATCTTACCCAGTTCTACAGTTTCCCAATTCATGTCAATTGTATGAATGAATTTTACTGCAATTATACATGTCATATTCTGGCAAAAAAAAAAAACCTGAAATAGGCATGTTAGAAAGAAAAAACATTTTGAAAATTGTTTTTCCCCACATCCTCCTCTGCAGGGATCACTTGGACAAATCTCAGCCACTTTCCTAGTCTGTTTTGTGTTTGCTATTCACTGTTTTTCTGCTTAGCAAAAGGAAGGTAACATTCAGCATTGAATGTTCAATTGTCTTTAGTCATGTGGTTTGCAGCCAGATGTGATCTTTTGATTGGCATTTTCTTATTTGGGAGAAACCATTTTGATACTTCCACCCACTGCCATATTCTCTTTTTTTTCATTGACTTAAATTGGCTTTTATCTCAAAGTTGTTTTTACAATCAGAAGACTAGCTGCATCTGGGAAGTATCCTACCAGGGAGAAGTCAAGACCTGATTTGAACAACATCATTAAGACACTGACCTTGATGCTGGCCTCTTTGCAAATGCTAACCATGGAAGTAGAGAAAACTCTACTGAAGCACTGGCTTTCTCCATATCAAGTGCTTTAGTGAAAGGATTTCTGTTTAGGTTTTCAGAGTTGAAGGACAGCTAATTCCTTATTTTGATTTGAACTTACCATCAGGAAAAGAAGCCCAGCATGCTAATATTTACTAAGTTCCTCTTCTTGTTATATAAACCGGAGACTATGTTCCCTTAAAACAAACCCAAGTCTTTCCTTTCTCAACATGGATTCCTTGTTCACCTGGGCACTTTCTCCAAGCTTCCTGCAGCCCAACAGTCCCTCATTCCCAGTCCCATCCCAATGGCATGGTAGGAAGGGAAAGCTTAGCTATGCTATACAAAAATAGGTTGACATCTCAACATTTCATAACCTCACATGTTTAAATAAATGATGGTGTTGACTCAGGAAATTAGATGAAGGTCTTTTCCTCCAGACCAATCTTTGTAAGGCTAAGAAAAACAGGGCCCTCCATGAAATTAGTTCTCTAATCTTCCTCTCCTTTTCAGGAGAAGGAACAGATTCAGGGAAGTACTCAACATGTCCTGTTACCTTAGGCCCCCTAGAGATACTTTGTAGGGAAGTTGGGCTTTAAAAACCACATTCCTCAACCTCAAGGCCCAGCTTTCCAATCTGACCTGCATGAGCTCCAGGAGAGAGGGATTGTCCTCCGACAACAATAATGTGACCAACCACACAGGGATTAACTGTTCCTCCCTGTCAACTTTGGGGTAAAATAATGTTGGGGAATTTTTTTCTGCAAACAGTAGGTATTGCTGAATCAGGCATGTGAGTTCTCCTCTTCCAACTCTGTGTCCAATCTCTAGCTACCACAAAGGGGACTATTTTTAGCCTGGGAGTTGTCCAAAACCGATAGACTCTTGAGGTGAGGACGTGCTTTGAACAAAGTTGTCTTTGGAGTAAAGATCAATGAAAAGCTAGATACGGATTTATGGAACATTCCCCAGATTGGAGAGAGCAGGGGGAAAAGAGAGCAAATGCCAAGAGAAAGCCATGTGCAGGTCCTCTGAGGGAGTCAAAAGAATAACTTTGTTATTTTTTTTAAAAGGCAAATAAAAAAGACTTGCTTTTAAGGATGCAATTCTTAGCTCTGTCTTCCTGTTACCTTAAACAGAAATAATAATAATAATAATGGGTAGCGTTTACATTGCTTTAAGGTTTGCAAAGAGCTTTACAAATTTTTTTTCATTTGATCCTCACAATAACTCAGTAAAATAGGCACTATTATTAGTCTCATTTGACATATGAAAAAAACTAAAATCCAGAGAAGTCAAATAACTAACCTAGAGTTAGGGAATTAGTACCTGAGGTTGGACTTGAAGTCAGATCTTCCTGACTCCTAGTCCAGCATTCTATCTACCATGATCACAAATGCCTTTCAGAAAGACCACCATAGCTAAAATAACTGGCAAAGATTCAAAATTTGATGCCAAGAAAGCTAAAGGTCAGAAATAAAAAAATAAATGAATGAATAAATAATCACATGATCATAAATTTAAAAATGGGAAAGACCTAAGAGGTTATAAGTCTAAACTCATCATTTTTAATCTTAAAAAATTGAGTCCCCAAAAAAGAGAAATGAGCTGTCCAAGGTCACATAATAAATGTACAAATTGGAATTTGAACTCAGATTCTTTAACTTGAAATCTAGGGTCTTTCCAAGTATGTATCTTAGACTATGAATAGTGAGAAGACATATAACCCAGTGATTTCCCCAAAACTATACCAACAGATCAATACCAAAAACCAGTTTCCAGAAGACCAAAAAAAACTTAACTAAATTGGGCAGAGTTTTATATATTCTCAGTTTTTTCCAATCACAAAGTATAACTGGATCTGAAGAGAAATATTGACAGGACCATGAAATTTCTGATTTAGAAGAGACCTCAATGGCTATGTAATTCAACCCAAACCCAACTTTAAAAAATGTCCTCTACAGAATACCCAACAAATGATCATCCTGCCTTTTTAAAAGATTTTCAATGAAGATATAATTCAAATATGTAATTCAAAATTACTAGGTTATTCCCTAGTTAATTAATGGTCCAAGACACAAATGAGCAGTTTTCAGGAGAACTACATGCTATCAATAACCAAGTGAAAAAAATGCTCCAAATCTCTAATAACTAGAGAAATTCAAATTAAAGGAACTCTCCAGTTCTACTGTACATTCATAAGATTGATAAAGAGGAGCAAAAAGGAAAATTACAAATGTTGAAGGCTGCAGGAAAAGTCATATTGTTCATTGAGCTATAAATTGGTCTAGTCAATATGGAAAGCAATTTAGAGATATGCTCAGTAAATCATTAAATTGTGTATACCATTTGATCATGTGAACTTACTACTAGGCCTATAAAATAAAGAGATCAAAGAAAGAGAAAAGAATTCATGTACAAAAATACTCATAGCAGCCCTTTTTATAGCATACCATACTGCCTAGTACTTAGTAGGTGCTTAATAAATGCTTGCTGCACACATATACAATATTCACACACACTTTTTGTAGCAATAAAGAATTGGAAACTTAAGTGATGTCCATCAATTAGAGAATATCTGAACAAATTATGACATACAAATGTAATAGAATATGTTTGTACTATAAGAAATTATGAAGTTAGTTTCAAGTGAAAAAAATCCCACAATGGTCATATCTAAAAATATATGTCTTCTTTTGCATCTTGGGCCCATCACTTCTGTGTCAGGATATCATATCATACTTCATTAATTGTTCTCTGATCCTCTTAAGTCTTTCTAAGTTGTTTGGTTTTACAGTGTTGTTATTGTACAAATTATTCCCCTGTATTCTTTCTTACTTCTCTGTAGAAGTGCAAAAAAATTTCTCAGCTTTCTCCAAAAGCATCTTCTTTGTCATTTTTTTATGACACACTATTCTATTACATTTTTTACATTACAATTTGTTTAGTGACTTTTGGAGCATAGTTCCAAACTCCTTTTTAGAATGACTAAACCAATTTACAATTTCACCAACAGTGCATTGATAACTTTTTTTCTTTTGCATGTCCCCCAATAATTTGAATTTCTTGTACTATTAGTGACTTGAGGACTTTTTTCCCATAAGTTGCTGGTAACTAAGCCCCTGAAACAAAATTTTATACCTCTATATCCCTTAACCACACACTTGCTGGAGCCAGCTTGACCTAGCTCCAATGAACCAACTGCTAAATTTTCAATGTGAGCATTTGTACCTCAGAAAATGCCAGGCTTTGTAAATCAGTGCTTGCTTGATTTATTGTTTTGTTGACTGTCTGTACTTAAGAAAATTATGGAGAAAAATGTTAATAAACCAGGATAAATTGAAATGTGTCATGTATACATTGGGGGAGGGGAGAACATTTGTTAAACATTCACCATCTTTGCCCTAAAAACACTTCTATACCTACAATTCTTAACCAAACAAAAGATAGAGACAATTTTAAAAGATAAAATAGGTCATTTTATTTCATAACATTAAAAAGTCTTTTCATAAACAAAATTAATATATGTAAGATAAGAAGTTTCAATGGGAAAGTTTTTTGCTTCAAATTCAAATAGGGGAAAGGGAGCTTATCTTCTGTCCTTGCTCTATTTTCTTTATACCCCACTGTAAATACTAATTAATGTTAATTTATTATTTGATATTGAAGAGATCAACTGGTTAAATGTTACTAAGGTGACACTAATTGGACTGATAATTGATATTTGGGGACAAATAACTGTTCTCTGATATTAGGGAATACATAATTAATATTTGGTTCTTCTCTTGTGATAGCTTTGGAAGAATTTCATCATCCCTCAGTGATATCTATAGAACAGTATGAGAAAGAAGTAACCAATCTTCTGTGGGGGAATTGGAGTTGGGAAAGTAAGCTTACAACCTATGTCTAAGGGATATACCTTAAATATGCCAAAGAAAAAGTTTGTTCCTTTCAGCATTGATCTGCTTATTTAGTACTTCTGTAAATCCTCTTTAGTCATAGCAATGGTTCCTGACAGAGGTCATCCAGTTCAAAACCCTCATTTTACAAATGAGGAAACTTGGAGCAATAGAGGCAAGGTACTATGAGAACGGTCACACAGATGGTGACATATTGGGACTTGTTTGAGGTACTCTGGTGACCCTCTTTCCATCACACAATGCTTTAAATATCAGTACTTGGTAGTAATGTTCCAGTATTGATTTATTATTTGTTGACTGTACTTTAAAAAGTGATAGGGAAAATGCTATTTAGACAGAATAAATTTAAATATGTCATGTATACATAAAGGGCAAAGGGGGAGGGCAGTTGTTAAACATTTACCAGCACACTTTTGCTCTTAAAACATTTCTACACTTAGAATTAGTTATAGAGTCTCTTTTAACTATTTTGAGAGTCAGTGTGATGTGTAGCAAACATTCAACTGATGCCTCCTCTTATATGTATAACATTTGGTTTTTTTTTAAGCTTTTTATTTTCAAAACATATGCATGGGTAATTCTCAACACTCACCCTTGCAAAACCTTGCATTCTAATTTTTCCCTCCCTTCCCCCCACTCCTCCCCTAGACAAAAAGTAATCCAATAAATGTTAAACATGTGCAATTCTTCTATACATATTTCCACAACTATCATGCTGCATAAGAAAAATCAGTTCAAAAAGGAAAGAAATGAGAAAGAAAACAAAAAGCAAGCAAACAACAACAAAAAGGTGAAAATAAATACTATATTGTAATCCACACTCAGTCCCCACAGTCCTCTCTGAGTGCAGATGGTTCTCTTTATCACAAGACCTCTGGAACTGGCCTGAGTATATAACATTTGTAATAGATGCTTGATTTGAGAGAAGGGGAATGGGAAGCTCTTGATCTCAGAGAGTTTATATTCCATTGTATGGTATGCAACAGGTACATGTGGAAATAACAATTTGGACTGGGGTATCAGGAAACTGAAATTGAATGTTTAGTGCTTCTTTTTGTTGTTCAATTATTTCAGTCACATTTAACTATTTGTGATGCCATTTGAGGTTTTCTTGGCAAAAAAAAATATCACAATAGTTTGCCATTTCCTTCTCCAGCTCATTTTACTGATGAAGAATTGAAGCAGAGTCAAGTGACTTGCCCAGGGTCACACAGCCAGTAAATGTCTCAGGCCAGATTTGAACTTAGGAAGATGAATCTTCCTGGAACTCCACTTACTTATACCACCTAACTGCTCCTGCCATGTATTAAAGGCTATGAGCATGGACATCTCTGAAAATTCATTCTGCAAGTATTTAATAAGTTCCTACTTTGTGCCAGCTACTATGCTAGGGCAGTGGAGATGGAAAGAAGAAAAAAATAAGCTCATACCCTCAAAAAAACTCATATTCTATTAATTGAAGCGCAGTCCTTTATAGTATCTATCCCAATCTGTTGTGAAGAATGTATTTTCTACACTATTGAAACATGAACTATTATTATGTATGTATCTTACTTAGCTCCCTAATTCAACTGTAAGCTCACCCAAAGAAAAAGCCACGTCTTCTCTTTTAGCTCAGAAGGTCCACACAGTGATACCTCTATAATAACTTGCTGAATGAAGCAAAGGATGAAACAAGTGCAGAAAAAGAAGTAACTTTAAGTGGTCCCAAATAACTTTAAGCATTCAAGGCAATAAAAGAAATGCTGTTTCTGCTCTTGATTATGAAATTTGATCATAAATCATGTTCCTATGACTTGGGCTCCAGTTTTTCTTTCTTTTTTGTTGTAAATTAAAAAAAATTTGGCAGATGGCCTCCAAGAAAAGACAGACAACTTCTCAGCAGCAATTTCCCTGTAGCAACAGTACTTCAATATTTGCTTCCTTCCTTCCAGACATCCATGAAGAAAGAAACCAATTCCCAAATACCCTGCATTTGAGTTTCTCTGAGAAACTGATTTAATGGACATAGTATAATTTCAATCAGATGTGGAATAAGGCATTTGTAGCTCCTAGATAAAGTGTTGTTTTTTATATTTTATTCCTCTTGTAGGTTACTATCTGAAAGTTTTGTACCTCAGAGTCAGAGGATAAAGGAATTAAATTTTGTCTAATCTGGAAAATATCATCCATATCTATGGAGAGTGAATATGGATGAAAGCATGCTATTTTCACCTTTTTGTTATTTTTTGGATGTTTAAAATAATTTCACATATTTAATTTATATTGGATTGCTTGCTGTCTTGGGGAGGGAGAAGGTAAAAAAAAAGAGAGAAAAATTGGAACACAAAGTTTACCAAAATAAATGTTGAAAACTATCTTTACATGTATTTTGAAAAATAAAATACTTTAAAAAACCAAAATTTTTAAATTAAAAAAAATTAAATTTATCTAATCCAATCCACTAGTTTTAAAGATTAGAAAAGTGAGGTCAAGGAGTTGAAGTGACTTACTTGCCTAAGTCCTATAGGTAGCAAAGCATGTATTCAAACCAAGGGCCTCTGACTTGAAATTCAGAGCACCTTTCCCTTTCTTGAAGAATCCTCTCACTGCCTACTTCTGACTTACCCCTGACCTGCTCCAATATCACATGGATGGCTGCCTCTCTCCATTGGAGTGTTCTTCTCTCCTTACAACTCTTTCTTCTCTGATTAGAATATGAGCTCCTAATAGGAGACCATTTTATTTTAGTGTTGTCAGTGCTCAGCACTGTGCCTGACATATATTAAGAACTTCATCTAAGTAATTAGATAACTATTAAATTATTGTATCATGCCAACTTTTGCTCTAATAAATGCATGAGGAGAGGATTCTGGGAAGATGGCAGAGTAGGCTGGTAAATTCAAACTCTCCAGATTTCCCCTACACATAGAACAAATTTTTCATGGTGAACATAGACTGGTGAAAAAGCAAGAATACTTAGGGAAAAACAAGGATGCTGCAAAAACAAACTAAAAAGATATAAAGAAAGACCCTGGGGCTGTGTATTAACCCCTGTAAAGTGCAAACACTTTCAGGCTAATTTCACAGAAACATCATGAGGAGCCCTGAGCCCAGCTGTTTTGGGAGCCTCAGTAGGCTACCTACTTCTTCAGTAGGCTACCTACTTCTTCAGTAGGAACCACAGAAACTTTCACCTCCTGGACTGTTTGTGGAGTCGGGGTCTGAATCCCAGCAGACTGAGTGAAACTTGCTGATTGGGAATGTCAGACTTAACTGTGCTGCAGAGGCATGGCCCTGGGCAAAAACAAACAAACAAAAAAAAAAATCCAGCATCCAGAGTGAATGTGGAGGCAGTGGAGCAGGGGTGCTGCTGCTGACTGTGGGCACTTGTTGGAGGGTGGAGCTCTTGGTTTGGCATTCCAGGTCAGAGGGAAGAGCTGAAATGAAAGCAGAGGCTCCATCCCCATAACCCACAATTAGAGGTGTTCACACTAACACTCTTATTTTTTTAAAAAAAAATTAACCAGTGAAGAAAAAAGAACCCTACCATAGAAATTTACTATGGGAAGAGGGAAGACCAGGGGTCATCTTTAGAAGAGGACATTGAAGTTTAAAAAAAAAGCTTCTTCTTCCTCAAAGAGTAATATGAAATGGCTCCCTAACTCAAAAAAAAATTAAATAAAATGAGAGACAGTGAAGGAAAAAATCCCAAAAAGCCAAGAAAATTATGGAAAAAAAGTTAATCAAATAGAATATGAGATACAGAGTGTCAAAGATGAAAATAGCTTTATGAAAATTGGAATTGGGCAAGGGGAAGCAAATGAAGTTATGGAATCCAAGAAATAACAAAATAGATTCTAAAGAATGAAAAAATACAACAAAATGTGAAATATAAGAAAAATTACAGATCTGAAAAAGAGAAATATAAGAATAATTAGACTATCTAAAAGTCATGACATAAAAAGAACTTTGACACAGTAATGCAAAAAATAACCTAAGAAAATTGTCCTGAAATGATAGAAGTTGAGGGGAAAGCAGAAACAGAAAAAAAATCTACCAATCACCACCTCAAGAAGATCCTTTATGGAAAACACATAGGAATATTATTGCCAAATTTTGAAATCCTCAGATTAAAGAGAAAATTTTGCAAGAAGCAAGAAAAAAAAAAACAATTCAAATACACTGAAGCTATAATTAATTAGAATTCTACAGGGCCTATCATCAGCCACAATAAAAGACCAAAGATCCTGGAATCATATCTACTACCAAATAAATCAAAAGGAACTAGGCCTGTGGCCAAAAATATCATGTGCAGCAAAATTGTTTATAACATTGAATGAGAAAAAATGGATATTCAACAAACTTGCAGATTTTCAGGACTTTCTATCAATCAAACTTGAACTTAATAGAAAATTTAACATATAAGAGCCAATATCAAAGAACAGTTTCAAGGAACTCATCATAGACAAATTGTTTATGTTTTTTTTAACATGGGAAATGGATACCATATGTTTAAGACTGACATCAATAATAGGGTAGTTTAAAAGAATGATTGGGGCAGAGTTAACGTAAAATAGTAATTTCATTATACAAATGAGGTGCAGAGGAAGAATAGATACAAAGGCATTATGGGGGGACCTCGTAGTTCTGAAAACCAACTCACATCAAAAATAGGGTAAGTAGGCAATACTACATATATACCATGAAGATATAGCACCCTACAAAATCCATAAAGAAACAAGAGAGAAGGAATGGGTGAACAGGGAAGTAAAAAGTGAGAAAAAAAAGAGAGGGATCCATGGGTGGGGAGAGGTTAAGTAATAGCAAGGCAAATTAAGAAGCAGAATTAAAACAAAGCATCAACAGGTGTAAGAAAGATGTATACGTGTATGGGGGCAGGGCATGTGTGTGTATGTATATACCTACATATGTATACACAAATATATCCTTTCTTAACTATATCCTACTTGGGGAGGGAACATAAAAGAGGGGAAAAAAAGAAAAAAGTAAAAAAGGTATACATCAGAGAACAAAGGAACAATTGCAAGGAAAGAAAGATACTCATGAATATAATTTCTTCTACTAATACATATATATTTTCTTGAATTGGCAATTTGTTGTTATATGTTTTGAATCCTCATTGATGTTCTGCTGGGCACATGACAATGTTCTCTTTTATTTTGTTTTATTTTGTTTTATATTCATTTTCTATTTTTTTCTTTTTTTCTTATTCTGTTTTTTAATAAAAGAAAAAAAGGAAAAGAAAAAAAAGAAATGCATGAAGTGTATAAATGAAAACTGAAATTGTCTTTTATAAAATGCTTTTATAAAAGTTGGTATTAAAAAGCAACATTCCTTGCACCCTCTTTTATTATATCTAAGGCAACTACCTAACTTGTCTATTCCTAGTCCCTGTATTGTCACAGAAAGCCTAATTACAGGGTATGGATGAGAATCTATAAATGAAGTAATAAATGCACTAAAGTGGTCTAATTCTGAAGCTCTTTCCTTCCAAGATTATCAGCGGCAATGGTTTGATTCATTATTTGCTGAAACTAGATGATTATGTGACAATTCCAGAATTAGAAGAGTGAAGATAACTAGACTGGACATGAATACCTATCCTCTACAAGTTATAATCTACAAGGAAACAACAAACTGAAGAGAAAGGCATTGTACAAAACAGGTTCATTGTAAACTCCCATAATCTAGACCAGAAGATAGAGCAGGAAATAGGGAACTAAAATAAAAGAAGGTGGGAAAAGAGGTAAGAGATACTTTTGAGGCTCAGAAATTAAAATCTCAAATTTAAAAATCATATAACAAATTTTTAAAAAGTAAATAATGTTTTTAACTCTAAATGTTCTCTCTGCAATGAGCTCTCCACAGCAACCAACATGACAGATTTAACCAGGATATGGGCAGCTCCTAAGATCATCTCTTTAGTGTCCTTCATTCTAGGCTTTCCTTCCCCTCAAAGTTTGGAATTTGACTGGCCCTGTCCTATATTGTTCTATCCATCATTGGACTCTTCTGTGTAACCATTTTCAATTTCCTCCATACCAAATATTTTTGCTAGTTAAGGCTTTTCAAATTCACATATTCAAATCTTACTGAATCTTCTAGGCCCAACAAGGTTAACCTTTTATCTTTTTATTTTATTTTTAGGGCTCACCTTCCCCAAGAAATCTTCTCTAATTGCTCTGGTACACACTCGTTTCTTCCCTTCACTGAATTCATCTAGCACTTCTGACCTCTACCACACAACAGAGCAGAATTTTTGAGTGTTACTTTTTCCTGTGTGCACATCTTTTCCCCAACTGATTGCTAATCTTTTGAGGCAGTTGGGTTTTTCGCCCTTTCCTGTATCTTCCACAGAACTAAACACATAATAAATCATTGATCACAGCTCTAGAATTGAAATGAACCTCAGAAGCCATCTAGTCTAACTCTATCCTATAAATGGGGAAACTGAAGTCCAGGAAATTTAAGTCATTTAAGGAAGAACAAAGGCAAAATTTAAACTTGGGTCCTGTAACCCCAAAGTTAGTATCTTTTCCACTATACAGTGTTGTCCCCTAAGTTTTCATTTAAAAAAGTTCCCCCTTATTTAAAGAATCCTAAAGACTCAATTAAAAAACTACTAGAAAAATTCACAACTTTAGCAAAGTTGCAGGATACAAAATAAATCCATAAAAATCATCAGCATTTTTATATATTACCAATAAAGTTCAGCAGCAAGAGATACAAAAAGAAATTCCATTCAAAATAACTGTTGATAGTATAAAATATTTGGGAATTTATCTGCCAAGGGAAAGTCAGGAACTATATGAACTAAGCTACAAAACACTTTCCACACAAATAAAATCAGACCTAGTCAATTGGAAAAACATAAAATGCTCATGGGTAGGCCAAGTGAATATAATAAAAATGACAATACTACCCAAACTAATTTACTTATTTAGTGCCAATCAAACTCCCAAGAAATTATCTTACAAATCTAGAAAAAATAGTAGCAAAATTCATTTGGAAGAACAAAAGGTCAAGAGTTTCAAGAGAATTAATGAAAAAAAAAAGGCTGATGATGGTGGACTTGCTATACCAGATCTAAAACTATATTACAAAGCAGCGGTCCTCAAAACCATTTGGTACTGGCTAAGAAATAAAGTAGTCGATCAGTGGAATAGGATAGAATCACAAGACAAACTAGGCAATAACTATAGCAATTTAGTCTTTGATAAACCCAAAAACCCCAGCTTCTGGGATAAGTACTCACTATTTGACAAAAACTGCTGGGAAAATTGGAAACTAGTGTGGAAGAAATTAGGGCTTGACCCACATCTAACACCACATACCAAGATAAGATCTAAATGGGTTCATGATCTGGATATAAGGAGTCATACTATAAGTAAATTAGAGGAACATAATATAGTTTACCTCTCAGACCTATGGAGATGTAATAAATTTATGTCCAAAGAAGAACTGGAACTCTTAATTGAAAACCATATACATAACTTTGACTATATTAAGTTAAAAAGTTTTTGTACAAACAAAACCAATGCAGTCAAGATTAGGAGGGAAGCAATAAATTGGGAAATCATCTTTACATTTAAGGGTTCTGATAAAGGTCTCATCTCTAAAATATATAGAGAATTGTCTCATATTTATAAGAATTCAAGCCATTCTCCAATCAATAAATGGTCAAAGGATATGAACAGACAATTTTCAGAGGATGAAATTAAAACTATTTATAGTCATATGAAAAGGTGCTCCAAATCACTATTGATCAGAGAAATGCAAATCAAGACAACCCTGAGGTACCACTACACACCTGTCAGATTGGCTAAAATGACAGGAAAAATTAATGATGAATGTTGGAGGGGATGTGGGAAGGCTGGGACACTGATGCATTGTTGGTGGAGCTGTGAACGGATCCAGCCATTCTGGAGAGCAAGTTGGAGCTATGCTCAAAAAGTTATCAAACTGTGCATACCCTTTGACCCAGCAGCATTTCCATTGGGCTTATATCCCAAAGAAATCATAAAGGAAGGAAAGGGCCCCACATGTGCAAGAATGTTTGTGGCAGCTCTTTTTGTAGTGTCTAGAAACTGGAAACTGAATAAATGCCCATCAATTGGAGAGTGGCTGAATAAATTATGGTATATGAATGTTATGGAATATTATTGCTCTGTAAGAAACGACCAGCAGGACGATTTCAGAGAGGCCTGGAGAGACTTGCATGAACTGATGCTGAGTGAAACGAGCAGAACCAGGAGATCATCATACACAGCAACAACAGTATTACATGATGATCAATTCTGATGGACATGGCTCTCTTCAACAATGAAATGTTTCAAACCACCTCCAATTGTTCACTGAAGGAAGCCATATACACCCAGAGAGAGAGATGTGAAATGTGGACCACAACATAACATTCTCATACTCTTGATTGATGTTTGCTTACATTGTGTTTGCTTTATCTGATATGTCTTTGGTGTAGATACGATTTTTCTTGCACAACAATGATAAGTTTGGAAATATTTATACATATATTTGATTTGTCAAGTATTTTAACATAATTAACATGTAGTTAGGGTTAGGTATCCTGTCATCTAGGGGAGGGGTGGGGAGTTGGGGGGGGGGAAATTTGTAACAGAAAGCTATGTAAGGGTTAATGTTGAAGAATTACCCATACATGTGTTTTGCAAATAAAATAAAATAAAATAAATAAAATAAAAAATAAAAAATAAGTTCCCACTTTCTGGTTGATACATTGATTTATAATTGTGTTCATGTAGTTCTCAAGCCTGTCATGGCAAGCAGACACCAGAGTATTTGTACTGTCTGTGATCATTTTAAATGGAATTTCTTTTGTATCTTTTCCTGATGGGTTTTTTTTTTGTAATATAAAAATGCTGATGATTTTTGTAGATATATTTTATATTCCAAAACATTGGTAAATTTATTATTTCAACTAGTTTCTTAATTTATTCTCTAGGTTTTTCCAAGTGTATCATCATATCACCTGCAAAGAATAGTAACATTGTGTCCTCATTGCTTATTCTTATTCTTCCAACTTCTTTTTTTTTTGTCTTATGCAATAGGTACCATTTCTAGTATAACATTGAATAATAGTGTTTATAATTAGCATTTTTGCCTCACCCTTGATTTTATTGGGAAGGATTCTAATTTATTCCCATTATAAATAATGCTTGCTCTTGGTTTTAGATATATACTACCTGTAATAAGAAAAGCCCCATTTATTTATTTGTTTTCTAGTATTACTAATAAAAATAAGCCAATTGAGGAATGGTTGAACCAGTTATAATATCTGATTATGATGGAATACTATTATGGTATTATAAGAAATTACAAGTAGAATGATTTCAGAAAAACTTAGGCAGTCATATGAATTGATGCAAGTGAAGTGAGTAGAACCAACAGAATATTACAATTACAGCATCAAGATTATCAGTGCTGACAGATTTAGCTACTCTTATCAACACTGTGACCCAAGACCACTTCAAAAAACCTATGATGAAAAATGCTATCTGCCTCTAGAGAAAAAAAAACAAAACTGATGAACCATGTGTACAGATTGAAGTATGTTTTTTTTCATTTTATTTTTCTTGCTTGTGTATGTGTGTGTTATTTTTTTTTTGCAACATGGCTAATATGAAAGTATGTTTTGCATAACTTCTTATGTACAATTGATAGCATATTACTTTCCTTCTCAAGAAGTAAGGGAGGGACAAGAGAGAGGGAGAGAATTTGGGACACATTTTTTTTAAAAATGAATGTTAAAATTTTTTTATGTTATTAAAATATTTAGTAAAATTAAAATATGTTAAAATAAGAATGGGCATTGTATTTTGTGAAAAGTTTTTTTCCTGGACAATCTTTTATTATTAATATGTTCAATTACACCTATAATTTTCCTGATATTGAATCAGCCCTGCATTCCTGCTATAAAACCTACCATAGTATATTATCTTTGTGATAAATTACTGTAATATCTTGCTAGCATTTTATTTAAAAAATTTTCTATCAGTATTGATAAGGGAAATCAGTATATTTTTTTCTTTCTTTCAACTCTTCATGGTTTAGTTTGTTACACTAATTTATTCAATATAATGGGAGCAAGACTGGAAACCAAGAAAATGAATTCTAACTCTAGTTCAATCACTAATTAGCTATGTCACCTGGCAAGTCACTTCACCTCTTTGAACCTATGTCTTCATCTCTAAAATGGACACACTAATCTCTTCCTTGTCTACTTCAAAGGATCAAATGAGCTGTGTGGAAAAAGTGAAAATACTTTGGAAAGAATTATAGCCTTCCTCTCTCTTCTCTACCCAGAAGTGGAGGACTATGGACATGGAAACAGGTATATATTGTCAGATATAGTCAGTATCTTGGCTTTTTTTTTTACTTAATTCTCCTTTTTTTAATTACAAGATCTGGCTCTATGGGAAGGAAACCAAAGGTAGTGGAGAATCATTGAAGAGTGACAATGACAGGATATATAGATATAGATATATAAAATATACACAAAAGGGGTAGGAGGAGAGAAGTAATGTAATGTACCATACCAATATATGATGTAGTTGCAATTGACTGTTTTTTTAAGAAAAGCTAACATTTTCTCCAAATAAGTTAAAAAAAAAAAACCTCCAACAACAACTAAGATTACAAAGAACAGGTGTATTTTTAAGAGAGCTTAAAAGGACCCCACTACTCTATTGGAAGCCTTCTATCTCACTAAGCATCTTCTCCTTTCCCAGCTCTAATTGAGGGATCTTAATTGGGTCGCTATGGAAAACAGCAACAGGGGCTTAGAGCAGCTGGAGATTGGGAGTGCAGAGAAACCTAACACCAAGTACAGCCTTTCTATTTTCATCAGAGCTAGTCAACAACTCATCCTTCCCATCCTTTAGCAGCATCCTGGGGTTCCCTGGGACCACCTGGCTTCACAAAGACTTCATGGAGAAAAGCAGAAGTATCCCTGAGTCTTTTCTTGGGTGTAGGGGCACAGCTGTCCCTCAGTACTCACTTAAGTAATGTAACAGTATACTCTCAAAACCCCAAATATTATGGAGAAATTTATAAGGCGAATTTTAAAATGTGATTTAAGCAACTTGTGTCTTGCTGAAACTCAGTAACACTACTGAACTGTTTTCCTTTTAAAATTGTTTCTGAGAGACAGGACAGGGCAATAAGTAGAAAGACAACTTCAGAGGGAAGGCCTGAGTTCAAGATTAATGACTGTCACTGGCTATGTGAATTAATGTAACCAAATCATTTAACTTCTCAAAGATCCCAGTTACTCTCCCAGACTCACATTGACAAAGGGAGTTTCCCTATTAGTTTTTGCCCATACCAATGAGTCCTTACTGTCAAAGAGACACATTCTTATCCATGCTTCCCCAATAAGTTCTGACTAGAGGTTATATAGCCTTAGTAGAACCTTCTTTAATTTGAGGACAGGGAAGAAGAATTTACAGAAGTTTTTCACTTTTTCAAAGTCAAAATGCTGATGGGAATAATCCACAATTAAGTCTTTAGTGGAATGTTACACAATTAAATTGTGTATCTATATATGTGTACATATATATTTTAACATATGTAAATATATATAAAAATAAGAATCTATGGAAGGTTTTTGAGTAAGAGGAAGTTCTGGAAATGAATTAATTAAATGTACTTCTTTCTCATCTTTGAAGAGATAGAGAACCATTGGTGTAGAATATTGCCAGAATATGACTATATTCAGTTTTGTAGATTTCAGTGAACTGATTTTTTTAAATTCTTTTTTACAAGGAAAACCTCACTGGGTTGGGGAGCAGCAAGGTATACATTTAGAATTGAATATGATATAAAAACAAGAGATAGCAATTTTAAAAATCAAAGAAAAATGGACTCTTTGAACTAAATGGGACTTAGGAAGCTGTCTGAAGCCAAAGCAAAATCAAAAACAGGAACCATAAAGTAGTCTTAAAAACTAGTGAAAAGGAAGGTCCAGTATTCAGGCTGCAAGTATTTGATAGGAGACAAGGAATAGTTTATGGAACTGAACACTCTTTTGGTCTATAGATAAATGTATTTCTTCATATCCAGTTTCAGATAATAACTAGAACTTCCCTATAGTTTCTTCATAATTATTATTATTTTTTAAATGTCTTTATGTTACATTTTACATCACAATCATTCCTTTTTTCACCTCACTCCCTACTCCACCTCTGCATTATTCAAAGGAAAGAGTCAAGCAAAACCAATCAGTCTTCATCAGCTACATTAGGTATCTATAACCATCTGACCTTTGGTCATTGTTGGTCATTAAATTTATTCTGACTTCAGTTGTGTATTTTGTTTTATTTATATTATTGTAGTGATTGCATATACTACTTTTGTGGTTTTACTTAATTTATTTTTGAGTCAGTTCATACAAATCTTCCTGTGCTTCATGGAAATTCTTCATATTTTTTTCCTTACATCACAATATTAGTCCATTACATTCATTTTCCACAATATACTCAGCAATTCCCCCAAGTGTTCAGTATGCATTTCATTTCTAATTTTATTTTAGTTTTGTTTTGTTTTAACATACACACACATTGCTGTGAATATTTTACAAGTAGTACCTTTCCTTTTGTCTTTGACATGAGGGGCATAACCTGCTGAGTCAAGGATATGAACAGTTTAGTAACTTTAAATTCAATATTTTGGAATATTTGTTTTGATTTTACAGTAACACCAAAGTTTATTAATGTCTCTGACTTACCACAGTTCAACTGTCATTGATTATTTTCATCTCTTATTCTCTTTGCCAACTTTCCCATTTCTTCTGAAATCCCTTTAATCTGAGGCCCTACCACCACCCTGATTCTTGTTCATGAAAATAACAAAGGCCACTCAGTCTCATATAGGGGATACTAAATCTAGATTTGTTCCCTAAGTACTTAGTGATCCTGTATTAGTGATAAGATATCTATTTAGAATCATTGGCTGTTCTAACTATATAATTCAATGTTTCTTCTATGTGGAGATCTAATCATAAACACAGTTTCACTCTAGATTACATGATGGAGTGAGCTAGTTTTTGTCATTACTTCAATACCAAACAGTTCTGGCTCTGCTCCTTACTCCCTGTGTGACCCAAGGTAAGTCATTTAAAACTGCCTGGGCTACAAGCCATAAATAAATTCTCAAAGGAAAAAAAAAGGATTAAAAAAAAATAAAAATAAAAGGAATTGAACTAGTTCAGTCCCTTCCAGCTTTAAATATTATGATTCAATAGGTACTATGGGGAAAATCTGTCTAAATCATTACTGTCTAAATCAAGGTGTATTGTTGTTCAGTTCTTTTTCAGATTTATCTGTCTCTTCATGATCCCATTTGGGGTTTTCTTGGCAAAGATACTAGTTTGCCATTTCTATCTCTAGTTCATTTTACAGATGAGAAAACTGAGGCAAACAGTGTTAAGTGATTTGCTCAATATCACACAGCTAGAAAGCCTCTGAGGCCAGATTCGAACTCAGAAAGGTGAGTCTTCCTGACTCCAGACCTGGAAATCTATCCATTTGCACCATGTAACTCCCCTGAGGTCAAGGATTAGAATGCTGGGAGAGTGTAATAAGGAATGATCCAATAGAAAACACCTATGCTAAGCAGTAAGAACTGAAAATCAAAATGTATAATGAAAATGGATCTTTGAAGTCAAGTTAGTAAAGGTCTGGATTGGACAGCTATGAAATGTTACCTGAACCTAGTGGAATCAGACCAAAGACCCTTCAAGGTGTTGGGCAACCAGAATCTGGACAGACAAAGTAGACAACTTTGGATACAAGAAATAACAATGATAGCTTACGTTTCTATGCTGTTTCAAGGTTTAGAGAACATTTTATGCTTCTCATGTAAGCCTCAAAATAATCCTGTGAGGGGAAGCATTATCAAATCTCTTGTATAAATGATGAAACTGAGGATCAGAGAAATTAGTGACTTGCTCACAATCACAGAACTAGTAAATGCCAAAGGATTTCAAACCTGGGTCTTGTGACTCCAAGGTCAGCTCTCTCCATAATCTCTGGCCACTCCATAATCTCTGCCTTTATGTAGAAGTTTTGTTTTGTTTTGTGAGAGATGTGAAGTGACCTATATGAGGGTTGTTTCTGTATCTTTCCATACTTGAAAAGGTACTGAAGATGTGGGTCTGAACAGGTAGATTTTATTTTGCAACAATCCATGTGATTGCTAAATCTGAAATAAAAGGTAGTTAATGAGAAGTCCCTTCTAAAATCCACAATGAAATCTAATATAGCAAAATTGAATCAGGTCACAGGTGAAAGAGTAAATGGAGTAATTCTGGAGAACAATTTGAAACTGTACCCAAAGGATTATAAAATTGTGCACGCCTTTTGTTCCAGCAATACCACTCACTATTAGGTCTATATACCAAAGAATTCAAAGAAAAAGGGGAAAGAATACAAGGGGTATATGTGGGGTGTGTGTGTGTGTGTGTGTGTGTGTGTGTGTGTGTGTGTGTGT
>JAJPUD010001916.1:113734-137772 GCA_023553655.1 Myrmecobius fasciatus
GTGTGTGTGTGTGTGTGTGTGTGTGTGTGTGTGTGTGTGTGTGTATCTCAGGTCATTTTGTGGTGGCAAAGAACTGAAAATCAAGAGGATGCCCATCATTTAGGGAATGGATAGACAGTTATAGTATATGATTGCAATGGAATACTATTGTGCTATTAGAAATGATGAGGGGGAATAGTTGCAGAAAAACCTGGGAAGACATGAACTGATAGCAAAGTGAAGTGAACAGAACCAGGAAAACATTATACACAATAATAGCAACATTGTAACAATCATTAACTGTGAAACACTTAACTATTCTGATTATTAAAATGATCCAAGACAAGTCTAAAGGACTCATTATGAAAAATGCTATGTTCAAAAAGAAAACTGATGAACTTTGAATACAAATTGAAACATACTTTTCGTACTTTCTTTCTTTTTTTGTAATATGAACAATATAGAATTGTTTTGCATAATTTCACATGTATACAGAGTATCATGTTGTTTGCCTTTTCAGTGGAAGAAGGGGCTAATTGGAGGGAGAAATTTTGAAGCTCAAATTTTTCAAGGAAGGAGGAAAAGAAAGAAGGAAGGAAAGAAGGAAGGAGGGAAGGAAGGAAGGAGAGAAGAGAGGAAGGGAAGGAGGAAAAGAAGGGGGAAGATGGGAGGGAAGGGAGTAAAAGAGGAAAGGAGAAAGGAAAGGGAATAAGAAAGCTTTCAACTTCAGTTCTTACATCTATAAAATGGAGATCTTAAGAGCAGTCTTCCTCACAGAATTGTTCTAGGGCTCAAATGAGGTAACACTTTACAGACTTTAAAGCACTATGTAATGTAGTTAAATGTAGCTATTGTAGTTACATGCAGCTATTGTAGTAAATGTAACTATTATTTTCATTAACTATAATCCATCTGAAGCCCAAACTTCAACAACTCTTCCATCAACTGCAACTGTTGTGATTAGCAAATTTCAATCAATTGCTTCAATTCAATCTCTCTGAAGTTTTCTGAGAACTTGTCTGTTAGCTCTATGCCCTTTGAACTGCCATGTAACTCTACTTTTCCTGAATATTTTAGCTCAATTGTCACTCAATTTAAGGTAAAAAATCCTTTGTAATTCTTATATCTTGTCAAACTACCTTAGGTAAGAAAATCTCTTTGGCATCCTATTTCCTCAACAAGAAAAAAGAAACTGAGTGAAACTGTTATAGGAAAAAAATTTTATTTCTCTCCAGTAGCCTTGCTAGCTATATAAATAACAATATGTTATGCTGGCTAGAGAAAGCTAAAAGACCATTAACCTCTGCCCCACTTCTTCCCAACAACATATCACAGCTTGGTTTCTTTCAGATCTCACTACATTTATGATACTTTTTTCCCCCTGAGGCAATTGGGGTTAAGTGACTTGCCCAGGGTCACACAGCTGGGAAGTGTTAAATATCTGAGACCAGATTTGAACTCAGTTCCTTCTGACTTCAGGGCTGGTGCTCTATCCATTGCACCATGTAGCTACCCCATTTATGATAACTTTTGAGTAAATAGAGAAAATATTATTTTCCTCATTGTAAAAGAAAAGAAAATGAGATAGAAATTAAATGATTTGCCCAATATCTTCTTTTTTTTTTCCTTAGGCAATTGAGGTTAAGTGACTTGCCCAAGGTCACACAGCTAGGGAATGTTAAGTGTCTGAGATCAGATTTGAACTCAGGTCCTCCTGACTACAGGGCTAGTGCTCTATCCACTGTGCCACCTAGCTGCCCCGATTTGCCCAATATCAAACTCCTTCCAATTAGCCCCTTCTTCCACTGAAAAGGCAAACAACATGATACTCAGTATACATGTGAAGTTATGCAAAACAGTTCTATATTGTTCAGGACTGGACTCTATTTGTTATGAGTTGTATATCTAGACATGGGAGTTAAGTACCTGGTAGCTAATTTGCATAGTGGATAGAGTATAGGGAGTGGGTTCCAGAAGATTTGAGTTTAAATCTGGGCTCAGACACTTACTTAGTGAAAAGAGCACTGGGATACAAGAAGTCAAAGGAAGGGGGAGCCTGGCTTTGCCATTTACTTTTTGTATGATCCTGGATAACTTACTTGGCCTTCGTCTGCCTCAGTTTTCTGAACTGAGAATAACAATAATAACATGGGAATAACAATAATAACATCTCTCTTCTGGGGTTCTTGGGAGGACCAAAGGAAATATTTGTATAGCACATTACACAATTCCTGGCACCTGGAAGGTGCTTAATAAATGTTTGTTTCCTTCCTACCTTTATGTCCTACCTTTAACATCAATCATCCATAATCTCTATAATCATACATTTTTCATAGGATTATAGATTTACAGCTAGAAGGAATCTAAGAAGTGATTTAGTACAATCCTCTCATTTTACCTATGAGGAAATTAAGACTCAGAGAAATAAAGTGACTTGTCCATTGTCATAAAGGTAGTTGTAAATGGTAGAGCCAGAATTTGAACCCAGACCCTTGGATCTTATGTGTTCTTTTCATTGCATCATGATGTTTCCTCCCTTCTTATCACTGTTCCTCTATAGTTTTAAAAAAAAGCATAGCAGTCTGACTAGGCTCCAGAATAAATAGTTATATTTTCATATCTACAAACTAAAGCTTGAATAGGCACATTGTAGGAATTCTGTCTTAAGAGCCTTATTGGGAACCCTTCAAGAGATTACAATTTATATAGGATAAAGGAATTTCAGTGAAGGGTGGGGAGAATAAGAGAAAATCTAACAGATGGGATTAAACTTTGGTCCTCTTCAGTATCTATTGAGCCAAACTCATAATCAGCTGTGAACTTGATTTCAGGTAACTGGTCTCTCCACTATTTCATAGCCCCCTAGTACAGGCTTCTCTTGCTTAGGTAAATCCTGGTAAAAAGATGTAAGTGAAATATTAATTCCCTCATAAAGTGCTGACTCAGAGAAGACACACTAGTTCTTTCACTCCCTTTCTGGGAAGACTTTCCAATTCACACAACCAGGGAAATGCTGGAAGGTTGTGTGTCAAAGTGGAAAGTATATGTATGCTTGAAGAGGATGAAGAGAAAATCTGAGAAAACTGGCTTCCATTCAGGAGGACACATTCAAGAAGACCAGATGGACTCTACAAAGTGTCACTCACTTAGATTACTCCATAATTTCAGGTTGTAGAGATTAGCTTGAGATATCCTGGGAGACATTGTTTACCAAACATCAGAGGATATATGGTCTAGCATATAGCTTTTTAAGGGCTTGGCTGATGCCCAGACTGAGAGGCCTTTCATGATCCAAGCAAATCAGAATCCTGATCATATGCTGAAGCTAGCTAACCCTGATGGAAATGGATTCTGAGATTTCCTCCCCCCCTCCCTTGCTCATTAGCCCTAATTGAGGCCTTGCTCTGAACTGCCCCAAACTAGGGCTCTTGGTGTATAATTGACAGTAATTGCTGGCAAACCAGCTACTGATATAATAAATGGGCTTTTGTCAGAGATACTGTGGTCAAAACCAGCTCTATAGGGGAGAGAAACAAGAGCAATCTTCTTGCTGGCTCCATCCCAGCCAAATAGTATAGTTACAATACTCATTCATCAAAGCAACACTTCCTTACAAATGCAGAATGGTAGGATTCTAGAGCTGGAAAGGACTTTAGTTGAGTCTCATAGATTGAAGTCATATAGGTAAACCCCAGAACTCCTCTTTCCATGTAATACACTGCCCTTCACAGAATGCATGTCCCAGAGAAGCAATATTGTGTAGTATGGAAGTGGAGTGAAGGTGTAAGTGCTGAAAGTGGAAGTTAGAAGGTTGGGGTTCAAAGCCCACTAACATTTGCTAGTATGTGACACCAGTTAATTCAATTAATTAAAATAAATCTAAGAAACATTTATTATATCCTTACCATATTCCATGTACTCTACTAAAACCTGCATTTACAAAGACAAAAACCAAAATTATCTTTGCCCTTAAGGAAATTATATTCTGTTACTCATATTAACCCATCTTCAATTTCCCCATGTGTAAAATAGGATATAATGTTTGGATTTTTTCCTTATAGGGTTAATTGCAAAGGAAGTGATTTGCTATTTTTTAAAGGCATGAATTACTATTTTATCCTTCCAATTCATTCTCCTTCCCAAACTCTTCCTGAGGGGGAAAAACAACAATAACAAAACCTATATAACAACTGGGCATTACCTATTAAAACAAATTCCCATATTGGCCATATCCAAACAGATATGCCTTATCCCACATTATTAGAGCAATCACCTCTCTGTCAGAACATAGATATTACAGTTCATTGCTGGTCCTTATTTATCATTTTTGGTCATTGCATTGATAAGAGTTGTTAAATCTTTCAAGTTGTTTGTCAATATTGTTTCTATAGTACAAATTGGTCTCCTGGTTACTCTTACTTTATCCTTCATTAGTTCCAATCTGAATACATTGGGAATTCCAGATTTCACCTAAGGTGAAATTTCCCCAAGTCTTTGGTTAAACAAGTTGAAGATAGGGTCAGAGGACTCTTCACATTGGTTTCTTTCCAAAGTTTTTCTCTTTCTTCAGAGATCTGAAGAAGGCCTATAATTTATGTCTTCTCTCTAAATGGGAAGCCAGAAGAGCAGTGTTTGTCTTCTAAGCTCTCACTATTGCTATTCCTGACACAGGCATGGGACATAGAATAATCAGAAAAACTTTATGCAAATTAATTAGGTGGAAAGTTATACATAATTCAGTGACTTGAGGGAAATGAATTCCAATTGTTTTTCAGAATGGCTGGAGCAAACACTGCTCTTGGGTAAAATCTGGAATTCATATATTTGTCACTTTTATGGTTTGGGTTTTGTTTTTTTGTGAGGAATTTTGGTCATCTTTGCCTATATTGGTGTGAGATGGAACCTCAGTGTTGCTTTAATTTTAATTTTTTAAATTATTAATGATTTGCTGATGGTAACTTCTTTTGGATTTTGGAGGAGGAAGAGAAGTCTGCAAAGGACAATGGAGTCATCAGAGAAAAAGGAAAATTAAAATATTGTATAGTTCATCTAAGGCAAGGATTTCGGGCAAAAGACTGTCAATAGTATAAAATTCAATGGACAAATTAAGAAAGAGAAATGGTGGGAAAGTCAGTTCTAATTCAATCCATACCTGAATAAGAGTCCTCTCCATAACATACCTAATAGTTTTCTAGCCAACCCTTTCAGCTACTTTCCATCCCTCAATATCCTTCTGAAATTTCCCGTGAATTTTGAAAGTGCCTTGTTAGTCATCAAATTCAACATTTGTTTGTTTTATTTTTTTAATACACATTAATTCTTACCTTTCTAGCCTTTTCTTGAAGATTTCCGAAGAAAAGAGGTCATTACTTCTAGAAGCAGGTCATTCCACGTTTGGATACTTGTAATTGTTAGTAATTTTTTCTTGACAACAAACCTAAATTTACTTCTTTGCCATTTCCATCCATTTCTCTTAGACCTATCTTCTGGGCACTGGCAGAAGTCCATTTCCTTCATACTGTGTGAACCTTTCAGATATTTGAAGTCAGTTCTCAGTTTTTTTCCCTTCATAATTTACTAGATATGTCTTTTTTATTAAAAGGTTAAATTTTATTTTGTTTCAAAATGAAAATCTTCCTTTCTCTACTTTCTCCTACCTCTTCTTCCCCATTGAAAAAGGGGGAAAAATGCCTATTGGAAAAAAATATTGTCCATTTCCAGAAAAATTTGCCTCAATTTTAGACCAATATTTTTTGAGTGATCTTAAATCTAATCAAGGAGATACTGTAATATTTACCTAGAAAAAATAATTTAAGATCCATAAGGAATCTGTCTTCCATTTGTATTCCATATAGGACATCCTCTATGATAGCAGGTCAACACTTCTGGCTAGCCACCTTTCATTTTTATTATTCCCTTAATTTTACTAATCAAATGATTATTGAAAAATATTAATTCAAAGTTACAATATATGAATGTTATGGAATATTATTGTACTATAAGAAATGATCAAGAGGATAATTTGAGAGAGGCCTGGAGAGACTTACATGAACTGATGCAAAGCGAAATGAGCAGAGCCAGGAGATTATTTTACACAGCAACATCAATACTATACGATGATCAATTCTGATGAATATGACTCTTTCTAACAATGAAATTATTGATGCCAGTTCCAATGATCTTGTGATGGATGACAAGAGCCATCTACACTCAAAGAGAGGACTGTGGGAACTGAATGTGGATCACAACATAACATGCTCACTCTTTTTGATGTTATTTGCTTGCATTTTGCTTTCTTACTCATTTTCTTTCCTTTTTAATCTGATTTTTCTTGTTCAGCAAGAGAATTGTATAAATATGTTTACACATATTGAATTTAACATATATTTTAACATGCATAACATATATTGGATTGCTTGCCATTTAGGGAAGGGAGTGGGGGGAAGGAGGGGAAAATCTGAAACATAAGGGTCCATGTTGAAAAATTATCCATGCATATATTTTGAAAATAAAAAGCTTTTTAAAATATACCAAAAAAATATTAAATCAGTGATTAAATCTCTGGAGGAGTCTTACATGATCTAAATGTTTCTTAGTAAGATTCTTTAGTGATCATTTAATTCATACCTATTTGTCATCAACAAATACATATATTATTTTCACAAAAATATTTACAGAATAAGAAAATGAAGTTTTTCACACACACACACACTCACTCAAAAGATTTATCTTTCTTTTAAAAATACTTTATTGATATCTTTTTCTTTACATCAAAAACAAATTTTAAACTTATTTCCTATGTTAATCTTTCTTGAAACAAGGAAAAACAATTAAACACATTTGATATGGTGACCACATCTGAAAACATATGCAGCATTTTTGCCTATGTAGTATTCCACCTTTCTTCCAATGAGGAATATATGTTCCAATATTTGTTCTCCAGAATCATCATTTGTTTTTGTTTTTTTCTAACTAGAGGTCATGTTATTTTTATTTGTCTTACCTCCTCTGGCCTCAGTTTCCATGAGGGGAATTCATGAAAGCATTGGATTAGATGATATCTGAAATCTGTTCCTGTGCTTGATCTGAAATTCTATGATCATTATATTTACATTGCAATAGTCATGGTGTATATTTTTCATTTGATTCTGCTTATTTGACTCTAAATCAGTTCATAACAATCTTCCAATGTTTCTCTGAATTTATTGTGATTCATTATTCCTTTCTGCACAATAATATGCCATTGTATTTAGAAAGGAGGAATTCAACAGTGAGGATCCAGTCCTTAGAACAAATGCAGTTTTCTCTTTTTACTGTCAATTCACATGGAGGCTTGGCAAGTCTATTTCCAGAAAAGTTTAATGGAGGGATCATCTTGCTTCACAATTCAAAGTTCATGTAGGAGTCTTTGCTATTTGCTGTCAGCAGTATAATGATAGAAAGCTTTTTAATTGATCACTGAGCCAGAACTGAGTATGTACACAAATGGATGAATTTTCTCTTAGAACTGGTGGGTTGGGTCTCCAAAGCTTAGCTAGGACTAGGGAGTTTTCTAGTGTGGTTGCTCACAAGTTCCCATCCAGTCTATACCCTCAATAGCAATTGCTCAATTACCATTTCCCTAATGTCAATTAAATAATTAATATTAATTACAATTTCCAATGTGATATTAACAGAGAAGATTAACAGAAAACAGCAAGGACTGAAGTACAACAATATAATGACTCTTGGCCAAACTAAAGTTGGGGTACAAACTCGCCTAGTGAATCCTTTTCTTTCTTTGAGGATTCCACATTAAGTTCACTTCTGGTTATAGCATATAGCAGAAGGATAAATTGTCTCTTTGCTTCTGTACACTTGTCTTGATTACCAGGTAGGCTACCATTCCTCAAAGTTGGCTCCCCCCTGGATTGGTAATACTATTGCTATTGATTCGAGTTATTAAGGGGATCTTTTACGTCTCATCCAAACTTTTGAAGTTCACAAAGTCATAACTTGGACCACTGCATCTCTAATACTCATTCAGATAATAATGAAAGAGAATAATAGGCAACAGAGACAGGAGAAACAGAAGTAGAAATGTGGTAATTGGATAATATCTGCCTAGTAGATCATAGAATCTCTTGCCTGGATTCATACCAGGGAAGAAGGATAATTCCTGCATTTGAAACTTTGTATGCACACTTAGTTCCAAATCAGCTGCCAGTTAAAAGGGTTTATATATTGTTATTTGTCACCAATCAACAAGTTAAATAGAAATAATCAAAATATCTGAAATAATTGTCAATGTCATTCCATAAGTTCATCACAGGTGATTATTCACTCTATTCAAAGCCTTTTTGGTTTTCTCCTAATATTGAAAGGACCGAGGGAAGCAATTTGAGTGTCAATCTTTTCTCACCCAAACCATATGACCAGGCCATTTCCTTTTCCAATAGTAGATTTTCTTGATCCATTTGGGATTTTTCCCACTGACAATAATCTCCATGGGAATGGCTTACAAACTCAGGAAATACAAATTTATCAGCTAGACATCTCCAGCATAGTAACATCAAAAAAATCTATCAGAAGAACATCAACAACTACTAACCTATATAACTTTCCATCCCTATGTTGGAACTTGCTTTAAGAAAGTCATCTATATAAGAATTGAGGACATCCTCAATGAAGGTACTAATAAGAAAAAAAATTAGACTTTCTTACTGGACATTTAACGACAGACCACATCTTGACCATTTTGTATTTAATTGAAAGATATAAAGAGATGTAGATATCTTAAACTCAAAATATCACAAACTGAATTCATTACCTTTCCCCTATAATTCTCTCTTTCAAACTCTTCTGTAACATTCAAATGAATCACTCTGGCTCCTAGGCTCACAATAAAGGTCTCATCCTTGACTCCTCACTATTTCTCATTTTCCATATCCAAACTTTTGCCAAAGCCTGCTGATTTCAACATCTCTCTCATCCAGTACCACCCTGGTACAAGCCATCTTCTCCTCACACCTGGATTATTACAATAGTCTGCTAGTTGTCTGCCTGCCATAAGCCTCTCCCCACTCTGGTCCAGCCTCCATTCAAGTCTGACTATGTAACCTTTATGCTTAACTCCACTAGCTTCTCATTCCCTTTGGAATTAAATATAAAATGTCTTCTTTTCATATATATCCCTAAATGTCCTTACAACAGTGTCATGGCCAACATGAATCTTCTCTATATACACTTGATCTAGCCCTTCTTCTTTTCCTATCTTTGTTTTCTATAATGATATTTTACCCTCTCCTATAAGTATATCTTAAATTGTGATGTTAGGGTATAAGTATATTGGTTATATTGTCCTTGGCGGTGAAAATTTTGTTGTAGTGATCTTTACAGATCTTTTCCTTTTTTCTTCTGTTGTTTTTCATCCAGTTTCATCCTTAAGTGTCCTATAGCTGAATTTCCTCATCTCTAAAAAAGGGACAATAGCATTTGCACACCTCATTGTGTAAAAAAACATTTTGTAAACCTTAATCAGATATGTAAATGTGAGTTAAAATATTAATTATTTTATGTGTGTAATATCACATAATATCATCTAGGATCCTATGCCAGAAGTTCACATCCCTCACAGCCAGGAAATTCTGCCTAACATCCCACTTGCAATCCACTAGCTATTATTTGAATTCATTTCTCTTCCTGTCCTCTTGAACCACTTCTTCAAAGAGCCTAATTACTATCCTGAAACACTTTATGCAAGGATTCACAACACAACACAATGCAATATAACACGAATTGTTTGACTAAAAGTGTTGTCAGGAGAATTTGTTTTGAGACCAGGAGGAAGAACAGCAGATGTTCCACATCTGCTTGTTAAACTACTTACCATCTCTGGTTGCAGCAAAACACCCTCTAGAAAATGATCACACTTTGGGGAACAATAGTATCACATAAGTGTTATGATTTAGTTTGCCAAAACATATTCCTGACTTAAAATGCTGGCAAGAAACACCAATTGAGAGTGAGAAAACTGAGTCCTAGTGCAGATGCTCATTTTCTGTGTGGTCTTGGGCAGGTAACCTTATTTTCCTAGGACTCAGTTTCCTCTTTTGGAAAATAAAGGATTGAACTACATGACCTCTAAAGTTTCCTTCCAGTTCTAAGATTTTACTATTCCCTAATACCTCTTTGACTGGATCCACCTCACTTAGGTCTGATGTTTCAACAATTAAAGTCATTCTTTTGTTAGAAGGTCTCATAAAATGCAAATGTCACCTGTCCAGGTATCATATTAATCTAGAAGCAACTGTCTTGTTTTTTTTTTTTTTTTTTTTCGTTTTTTACCCCAGGTAACCTAGCTTCTCCATTTCAGTTCTGTTTTGAAAAGAGTGAAAGCGGGGAGTGGAGAACTTGAGGCATTCTATGGAGGAAGCAGGCCTAAGGTCTCACTCTACAGCACTGAACCCAAGTGGCTGTAGTATAGAAGAAAGAACTGTAGGGGATGAGAAGAGGAGCACTGAAAAAAAAATGTGGGAGAACACTGAAGTGTGCTTCACATTGAGAATACCTCACTAACTTAACAAAAAATTCAATCCTGGGTAGGGGAAAAGAACAAACCAGAAAAGAAAAAGGAGGGAGAGGGGAAAGAAATGGAGAAAGGGAATAAGAGGAACAGAAAGTAAAGGAGGAGGCAAAGGCAGGAAGTGGAGACATTCTGTTTTCTTTAGTACTATCACAGAGGGGTAGTCAGAGTAACCTCAATAGAAAAGAAAGTGGATCTTGACCTAGATAGCTAAGTGACACAATAAACAGAAGGCTGGTGCAATAGTAAAGAAAACCTGAGTTCACAACCCTGTCTCAGAAACCACTTAGCTGCAGGATCATGCACTAAAACTCTCTCAGCATCCAGTTTTGTCATCTGTGAAATGGGGATAATAATAGCATTTACATCAAAGAAATAGTGTGAAGTTCAGATGAGATACATATGCAAGACATCATATATAAAGTGTTATATGAATGATAAAAAGGTATAATACTTCATTTTTAGTGATCTATACCAGTGCTCTACTTCAGTCCTATTTATTAGTGGAAATCTAGGATTCTCAAAGGTCTTATCTTTATTTAGTTCTGCAATGTCCTATTAAATTGTACACGGCTAATATATGGACCTCATGACTTTGTATATGTTTGTTAACTGAGGACTGGACCAACTAAATTCGGAGAAGCTTAGGACTGGGTATTTATTGGGTTGGGTTTTTTTTTAAGCCACAACTCACAACCTATTGTGTCATGAAGGAGTCATAATTAGTGTTGATAGAATAAGTACTCACACAAATACCAGATCCTTGACTAATTGAAGTTTTGAAGTCCAGTATTCATACCAAAGAAAGGAATAATTATCTGTAGTATACTTTCAAGTATTTATATTGGCTTTTGGATGCTTTTCTTCTTAGCAGATTTATGTGCCTGTGCATGTATGCATGTGTACATTTGTGTGTGTGTGTGTGTGTGTGTGTGTGTGTGTGCATGAGCACACTCAAATGCTCAAACACCTGATTCAGGTAAATCATAAGTTGAATCTGTAGCTCCCAAATACATAAAAATGGAAGGTAGGAGGAAAGAAGAATGGAATTAAATAATCACCATGCAAACCCTCCAAGAAGGTAAGCCATTTATGATCCCCTTACTAGTGGTCTCCCTATGAAATCACTGTATATATTTTGCATTTATGTGTATGTTGCTTTTACCTTATAGAACATAAGTTTTTTATAAAGCAGAAATTGCTTTATTTTTGTTTATGCATCCCAGTGACTAACCTAGTCACTGGTACATAATAGGTGTTTAAATGCTTATTGAATGAATAAATGAATTATAGAACTAAGTGATATAGAAAGAATGGGTCTCAAGTCAAGAAGTCACATTTTCCTAAATTTAAATCTGGCCTTAGATGCTTACTAGCAGAGTGAACTTGGGCAAGTCATTTAACTCTATTTCTTCCTCTATAAAATGAGCTAGAGAACAAAATGGCAAAACACTTCAATATCTCTGCAAAGAAAACCCCAAATGGGATCACAAAGAGTCAAACATGACTGAACAACAATAAATTGAAACACTAACAAAAGAGTAGGTAGGTACAAAAGCAGGTGAAATTAGAGAAAATGGCATAAGCACATAGGTGAATGGGGAAAGCTAGGAGGTGAATATCTAATTATCAATGAATAGTTGGCAAACTGATACTCTGAAATCATAATGATTAAGTCATTCTTATCCCAGGGAGATGAAAGAGCCTCCCAGAGGATTGAAATTATATTTATGAACAAATTTTTCTGGACTCCATGATGTGGGGGAATGAGCAGAGATACTATAGTATCATAAATTTAGAGAATTAAAGGGGATCTTAGAAACTGTCTGATCCAATATCATCATTTTATAGATGAGAAAATTGAGCCATATGTAAATGCCCAAGGTCACTAAGCAAAGTGACAGAACTGAGTTTTAAAACTACACTCTTGTTTTTCTAAACAGTATTTTAGTTTTCCAAATTCATGCAAAGATAATTTTCAACATTCACCCTTGCAAAATTTTGTGTTGCAAATGTTTCTTTCTCTCCCTTCTCCCTCCTCAAGACATCAATAAAATCCAGTATAGATTAAACATGTGCAATTCTTCTAAACATATTTCATTTCCATAAACAATTCCCATATTTGTCTTGCTGCACAAGAAAAATCAGATCAAAAAGGGAAAAACACATGAAAAAGAAAAAAACTAGTAAATAAAGAACAACTTTAAAAAGGTGGAAAATACTAAGCTTTAATCCACATTGAGTTTCCATAGCACTCTCCCTGGGTGCGGATGCCATTTTCCATCACAAGTCTATTGGAATTGCCCAGAATCAGCTCATTGTTGAAAAGAGCCAAACCCATCACAGTTGATCATCACGAGATCTTCTTATAGCCAAGTATAATGTTCTCTTGGTTCTACTCACTTCACTTAGCATCAGTTTATGTAAGTCTTTCCAGGCTTTTCTGAAATTAGCCTGTTCATTATTTCTTATAATATTCCATTACATCTATATACCATGACTTTTTCAGCTACAAACATTTTTTCAAATGTGGGTTCTTTCCCTTTTTTATGATCTTTTTTATGACTGGTAGAGATACTGTTGGATCAAAGGGTATGCCCAGTTCTTTATTTACTAGTTTTTTTCTTTTTCATGTGTTTTTTCCCTTTTTGATCTGATTTTTCTTGTGCAGCAAGACAAATATGGGAATTGTTTATGGAAATGAAATATGTTTAGAAGAATTGCACATGTTTGATGCCTTTGGGCATATGAACCTACATTCTCTGATTCCAAATTGAGCACACTTTTCTGCTGCACTACAGTAAGTCTAAAAAACGCAACACATGAATAAAATAACAGAAGATAGTATGTATTACAGAGCTCAACTGAATGATTCAATACCCAAGAGCAGGAAGACTTCAGAAAAAATGAAAGGTCAGTGTGGAGTCAGGGAATGCTTCATGGAGGAAACAGGACTTTAGCTGACTGTGTCAGTGTGTTGGCAAATGCAGGCATCCTGCTCCCTAAGTAAAACAATTAGCAAATGTCACTGCATTACAAACCCCAGTATCCCTTGCTTTGTTCTGATCCAAAGAGCCTCATGTCACAGTCTGCCAGAGCCAGGGAAGTCTTTTCCCTCTTTTCACCAAGTCAAACTCTACCCAGCCTCCAGAATCCAACTCAAGTCCCATGTTCCTCAGGGAATCTACTCAAGTTCATACAGATTTTTCCTTTTCTCTGGACTCCACTAGCTGACTTTTTTTGTATCACTCCTTTTAGTACTTGCTTCTATAGTGTTTTATTCTTTTCTTTATTCCATTCTTGGAAGCCTTGTTTTCTCAATGCTACACACTCTCAAAAAAAAGTGCTATTTGATCTCCTAGGACAGATATCTGTTTTTTTTTTTTACACCTCCCGTTAGATTGAGGCATGTAGTAGATCTTCAATAGTGCTGTTGATGATGATGAGACATACTGCTTACCCTCCTAAGCTCCTATTCCAGTTGGAATATTTTGTGAAGAAAATAAAAACTTTATTCCAAGGAGAGACTGGGGGGAGAGGGGGTAGTTGTTATCCTCTCATTAAGAAGAAGCTCATAAAACTATTCATCTGGTCTTGGGAGTTTACCATGGTTAACTTTGGCATACATTGTATTTTATATTGTACAAGCAAAAATGCCATTTTTAGAGGAGTGAATAAGTCAAGAGCATTTTAGTGTGAATTAGCCTTCATATCATTCTTCGATGAAGGTAAAAGATGAATAGAGCATAAATCTTACCTCTGACATATATTGGCTATTGGACTTTGGAAACATCACTTAGCTTCTCAATGTCCCAGGAAACTTCTTAAGACTATAAATTGCAGAGAAAGTACTGAACTGTATTCCAGATGTATCCATACATCACTGAAATCATAGATTTAGATGGGGGGGATTACCTTATTACAATACAGGCATTTTGAAAGATCTGGAACTAGAATGATCTTAGAGGTCATCTAGTCCAACTCCTTCCTTACAGTTGAGGAAATGGAGGTTCATGGATGATACATAATATTGTAAGAATCTCTGGACAGAAAATCCAATGCTTTCTGTTACACAATGTGTTTGACAGATGACTAAATATTAAAAAAAAAACACTAAGAGAAAGGTAATTTTAATGAAGAGGAAGACAGAGAAATAATTCTTGGCATCTAGAACACTGTCCTAGATCATTAGCAAATGGCAGAAGATCACAAGATGACTAAGGATGGGTTTTAGGAAAGGGGCACCAATATGGGGAGGTAGTTGTCAAGAGGGGAAATGGACTGACCCAAAGGCCAACTCCATCCAATGACACCATTTTGCACAGCACCAACTGGCCTTGCCTATACAAATAAACTGCATCTGCCTCTCTCCAGGAGCAAATCTCAGAAAATCTGTGATTCCTTTTGAGGTAAGTCGGCATTGTCCGGAAGTGCCTGCTCATACCTCGGTGTGGGGGCTTCCTTGTTTTGTACAGTCCAACACTTCCCTGAGAATGCCGATCATTGTCTCCTCAGGCTCGAACACTGTCCTGCTTGGCTGGGGCAGGAAACGACAAAGGGGATTTTGAAGCAGGGCCGAATGTTTATCTTCCTTATCAGCCAAAGGAAGGCTATGGGAAGCTGTATGCTGTGCTCTCCCTGGCCTCCTGTCATATAATTATAATGCATAGACATGGGTCTGTCTGTGAGTTGGCAGAATAGGCACCCTCCATCTCCCCTTTCCTCCTTCATGCTGCTCTCTTATTTCCAAGCACCAAGTACTCTCTATAGTACTTAGAGTCTGCCTTTCCATGGACAGAATACCCTGTCCTCTGGACTTCTTTCTCCTCAACGCTTACCAAAACTTTCTTTTAGTAGGAGTTGTCAAAGGGAAAGAATTTCCTAGAAACATACATTTTAGAGTTGGAAAGGATCTTGGAGTTCATTTATATTAACCAATTCATTTTATACGTGATGGAACTGAGGATTGATGAAGAGAAATACTGGCTCCAAGATTATAGGATATTTGGCAACAGGGCCAAGACTAGAATTCAGATATTAGGACTCCCAGACTAACCCATTTTCATATAAAAAACAATTCACAATGAGGGGCTCATGATGAACGATTTAATAAATTTTTCAAGGGTGCTTTAATGGGGGTCAATTATGTTAATTTAACAATTTAACAATTATGTTAAATATATTTCCATATTAGTCATGTTGTGAAAGAAGAATCAGAACAAAAGAGAAAAACCACAAAAAAGAAAAAACAAAATTTTTTAAAGTGAAAATAGTATATTTTGATCTGCATTCGGTCTCCATAGTTCTATCTCTGATGTGGATGATATTTTCTGTCACAAATCTTTTGGAATTATCTTGGATTACTGTATTGCTGAGAAAATTGAAATCTATCATAATTGTTCAAGTGATATTGTCTTACCCTGAAGTTCAGACATTATAATAGACTCTTAGGACAAGAGTGGATAGATTTTATAAAATGTCTAATTGTATAGTCTTTCTTTACAAATGGGGAAACTAAGACAGGTACAGTAAATTATTTGCTCAATATTATTAATATCCTTAGGTGTAGAGGTAAGGTGTTACTGGTGGAGAGAGGTCTGATTTGTTGCCCTTCAAATCATTCTGTGTTAGTTGTAAATAACTTCATTCCATCTATTTGTAGGGTTGGCCCCATGTCCTCCAAGTGTCCAAACTGCCAGAGTTCCTGAAGGAATCCTGTGGCCTAGATGAGATTAAATCCACAAAAATAACATTTCTCTGAAGAAGAAAGAGAAGTTGGAAGAGCAAAGGCCTGTGATGGGAAGGGTTTCCCGGAGAGCCAGTGGGTAACTTCCTCCAAGGGAAGCTATGGAGATGGGCAGTTCCTCTCTGAGACTAGACAACAAGGAATTGGGGCCCCCCAGCTATTCCTGCTTGGACCAAGTAGTCATTTCTAGCTGCTGAGTGTCTGAGACAGCAGGCTCTCAGCTTATAAGCATTGTTCAGTCAAAACAGCCTAGCTTAAAAATATCTGCTATGTACATAAGAAACAAATAGCCAGGGATGCTATTTTACCTAATATTGGATATTTTACCTAATACTGGAAAACACAGTTCACATTGGCTGTCTCCAGTCAGATTTGTCAAGCAAGGCTCTTTTATTGTAAAACTTTTGATAAATTATTTTCATACCAAACACTCCAGACCAAGTACATGCAAAGGTTTCCTTTAAGGTGCTATGATACAGAAAATGCAAGGGGATGGGAAGGAATAGTAAAATCTCAGCAAACATACAAACATTTATGAAGCACCTACCATGGACCAGGCACTGTTTTAAGCAATATCTAAAGTATTGAGCACTGGGAATATAAATAAGAAAAAGACATACCCTGCCCCCAAGAAGCTTACAATGTAATGGGAGGAGGTGCGTAGAGGCCACCAAGGGATTTCTAGTTTATCCTTACTGAAGATATAATTGTTCTTGGACCTTGTTCTTATTCAGTCATTTTAGTCATATCCAACTCTTTGTAACACTGTTTTAGGTTTTCTTGACAAAGATACTAAAGTGACTTATCATTTCCTTCTCCAGTTCATTTTACAGATGAGAAAACCAAGGAAAACAGGTTAAGTGACTTGCCTAGAGTCACATAGCTAGGAAATGCCTAAAGTCATATTTGAACTCATGAAGAAGTATTTTTTTTGATTCCAAGTCCTATCTTCTATCAACTCTATCATCTAGATGCCCATTCTTGGTTTTAGATATATATATTATTTATAATTTTTTTAGGAAAATTCCATTTATTCCTATGTTTTGTAGTGTTTTTAACAGGAATTATTCTTGCATTTTGTCAGACACTTTTTATACATTTATCATTGAAATAATCATATGATTTTCATTGATTTTATTATTGATATGGTCAATTATGTTTATAGTTTTCCTAATAAAGAACTAACCTTGCATTTCTGGAATAAATCTAGGCCTAATCATAGTGAATGATCTTTCTGAATATTACTAGAGTCTCCTTACAAATGTTTTACTTAAAAATTTTACATCAATATTCATTAGTGAAGTTGGTCTATAGATTTCTTTCTGTTTTGACTCTCCCTAGTTTTAGGTATCAAGACCACATTTGTGTTGTAGAAAGAACTTGAAAGGATTTCTTCTTTACCTATTTTTTCAGGGAACACATATAGTATTAGAATTAATTGTTTTTTAAGTGTTTGGTAAAATTCACTTGTAAATCCATCAGGGTGTGTTTTTTTTTCCTTTGGGAGTTCACTTATATCTTGTTCAATATATTTTTCTAAGAGAAAATTATTTAAGTATTCTGTTCTACACTCTATTAATCTGTGCAATTCTTATTTTTGCAATACATAGTTTTAAATTTTGTAATTAATTCATTCATTTGGATACAACTTCTAGTTCCTATTAGTTGGCTTCCTGGAAAAGGGGAAGACATGTGGACAACCTGCAATCTGATTCCATCCCTTTCAGTTCCAATTCAAGAGGCTGCTCTTAGTGGACATGGTCACTTTGATAATGCATGTATTGGGAGTGACCAGGTGACAGACAGGAAATTTAGGATGTCAATGAGAAATAAAAAAGCATGAATGATGTCGCCTGTAGCATTTAAATAAATACCTTTACTAAATCACAGAATGAAGCCACAGCAAGACCCTGAACTTCCTAAAAGGTATGTGAATAAATTCCCTACTTCTAGGTAGAGTAATGGAGTAATGGCCAAGAGACCTGAAGGAACAAGGTTTTCAAGGCTCATTCAGACATTATCTGTAGTTGGACACAATTTGGAAGCTAAAACAGACTTGTCAGTATAATACCCCTATTCAATCTGTCTCTGTCTGTCTGTCCATATGTCTGTCAGTTTCTCTCTCTCTCTCTCTCTCTCTCTCTCTCTCTCTTTCTCTCTCTCTCTCTCTCTCTCTCACACACACACACACACACACACACACACACACACACACACACATTCCCATTCAATAAAATAATACAGTGGATAGAGAATTAGGCTTGGAGTCAGGAAGAATTGAGTTCAAATCCGGTCTCAGAAACTTATTAAAGCTATGATCCTGAGCAAGCATTTAATTTCTTCCTCTATTTCCCAACTAAAAATTGGACATAAGAATATCATATCCCTTTAAGGGTTATTACAAGAATCAAATGAGATAATATTTGTAAAGTGCTTAGCAAATAAAAGTCACTCAATAAATGCTGTCACCCTCTCTTCCTTCCCTTCTTTCTTCCTTCTTTCCATCTACCTATCACAGACATTTGTAATTCACTTCTAAATTACATCTATTACTTTCAGAAAGTTTGCTCTGGAAGTACAAAATGGGGGGATGCTAGATTTATCTGAGTTTGTATCCTGGCACTGTCATTTTTTATCTATGTGGCCTCTGAAAAGTCAGTTCATATCCTGGGACTTCTATTTCCTCACCTGTAAAATGAGGAAACTAGATTGAATGACTCCCAAGTGCTCTTTTGACCCAACATCTATGATCCTAAGATTCTTTTGCACCTCTATATTATATTAAGGAAAAGGAAAATCATGTGGCTTTCTTCTCCTAAGGAGTCCCTCTTACAACCAAATCCAATTACAACTCAGAGAGACAGAGAAAGGGCATCAGTGGGTATGTTGTTTCCCCGCCCCCCCTCGGGGAGCCTGTAGTGAGCATGAGTAGATGTAAACTGTCTTATGAGCTTGTATATTGAACTATAGAAATCAAAAAAGAAATTCTCTCTATGAATAGAAAAATATTTTCCAATGTGAATGGATACTGTACATTATAAAACCAATAATAATAATCATAATCATAATCATAATAAAGATAAGTGAGAAAGCCTGCTGTTATCTCCATTTTCTGTAAACCGCATCTATAGCATAATTAAGGCTTACAACTTGATTTATTTACCTACTGTTCAAGCTATCATAGACAGAGCCAGTCAGCTCTGCTAAACTATTTTCAAGCAAGTACCAAAAAAGAAATAAGTAATCCTATGAAATGATAACAGTAATACTACAGCGTTTATGAAATAGCCTTATTTTGAATGAGCTGTTTCAAGTTGTATGCATCACAAATAAGTCTATATATCTAAGTAAGAAAAGTGAATGGTCTGTATGAGTGTTATATTTTTTTAAGGTATCTTTCAACTCTGACATTCAATAAAACTATGAAAAGTGAATTAGAAGTGCATTCCATGTCTGTAAATGATGGATAAGGTTTTGTTTGGGGGGTTTGTTTTTGAGTGTATCTGCAAAATATATGCCCCCTGAGGGTAGGAAGTGTTTTGTTTCGTCTTTATATGCCCTAGTGTCTAACAATGTCACTTAGCAAGAGTTTAATAATTATTCATAGATTATTTAATTGCAGGTATAAGTTAATTATGTCTCAGAGACACACTTTAAATTTAACATGTCTAAAACTGAGCTCATTGTCTTCCTCTAGAATCCTCTCCTCTTCCAAACTTCTCTATTTCTATCAAAGACACCACCATCCTTCTGGTGTCTCAGGTTTGTAATCTTGCATTCTGTCATTTATACCTATCTCCTAATTGATTTTCCTGATTCAAGTTTCACACAATTCCACTGTATTCTATATACAATTAATAAATTAACGTTATCTAAGTACATATTACATCATATGACTCCCCTACCCAACCAAATCCCAGACAGTTCTTAGTGCCATCATAATAAAATACAAGTTCCTTTCTTTCACTTTTAAAGCCCTATATCTGGCTCCAACTACCTTCCCAGCCTCAATGGATACTGCTTTCTCTCATGAATCCCATCAAACTGGCCTCCTGCTCCTTTCCTTTCATTTATCATCTTCATCCCTGAGATCAATTGGCTACCTTACTTCTAGTTCAAAATGTCCCCCACATCCTTTAAAGCACAACTTAAACACCATCTTCTGCATGAAACCTTTGCTGATCCCCCCAAAATTTGTGCCTTTCTCAAACAACTTTGTATTTAGCTTATATGTGTGTTTTGTATTTATGCTGAATATATGCTAACATTTGTTGACTCCTCCTATTAGAACGTAAACTTATTGCAGATAGAAAATGTCTCATTCTATCTATCTAAAACCTACCACAAGTATTATCTGTGATGGAAACAAGGACACCCATTATTATCACTATTATTCAACATTGTACAAAAAATGTTGGCTTTTGCAATAAGAAAAGAAAATGAAATGAAAGGAATTAGAATAGACAATGAGGAAATAAAACTATCACTCTTTGCAGATGAGATGACTATATATTTAGAGAATCCTAGAAAATCATCCAAAAACCTACTGGAAACAATTCATAGCTTTAGCAAAGTTGTAGGATATAAAATAAACTCAAAAAAATCATCATCATTTCTATATATTACTGACAAAGCCCATCAGCAAGAGATAGAAATTCCATTTAAAATTACTGTAGACAAAATAAAATACTCAGGGAGTCTACCTGCCAAGACAAAACCAAGAACTATATGAACATAGTTACAAAACACTTCTCACATAAATAAAATCAGATCTAAACAATTGGAAAAATATCAATTGCTCATGGATAGGCTGAGCTAATGTAATAAAAATGATAATTCTGCCTAAATTGGTCTACTTGCTCAATGCCATACCAGTCAAACTGTCAAAAAAATTATTTTATAGAACTCAAAAAATGTTAACCAAATTCATCTGGAAGAATAAAAGGTCAAGAATATTAAGGGAATTAATGAAAAAATACAGAGAATGGTGGCTTAACAGTACCAAACTTAAAACTATATTATAAAACAGCAGTCATCAAAACCATATGGTACTGGTTAAGAAATAGAGTGCCAGATCAGTAGAATAGATTAGATACACATGATACAATAATCAAGGCCTTATAGCAATCTAGTATTTGATATACTATCAAACTTCAGCTTCTGGAATAAGCACTGACTATTTGACAAAAATTTCTGGGAAAACTGGAAAATAATACATCAGAAACTCAACAAAGCTCTACATTTCATGCCCCATACCAAAATAAGGTCAAAATGGGTACATGATTTGGGCACAAAAAATGAGACCATAAACAAATTAGGAGAACAAGGGATAATTTGCCTACCAGATCTTTATAAAAGGGAGGAATTTATGACCAAAGAAGAACTAGAGAACATTATGAAAGGCAAAATAGAGAACTATGACTACATTAAATTTAAAAAGTTTTGTACAAACAAAACCAACAGAAACAAGATTAGAAGGGAAGTACAAAGATGGGGGAAAGTCTTTACAACCATTATTTTTGATAAAAGTCTCATTTCTAAAATAAAGAATTGTGTCAAATTTATAAGAATACAAGTCATGCTCCAATTGATAAATGATCAGAGGATATGAACAGACAATTTTCAGATGATGAAATCAAAGTCATCTACAGTTATATGAAAAAAATGCTCTAAATTACTATTGACTAGAGAAATACAAATCAAAACAACTCTGAGATACCACCTCACATCTCTCAGATTGACTAAGATGACAGGAAAAGATAATGATAAATGTTGGAGGAGATGTGGGAAAACTGGGACACTAATGCATTGTTGGTGGAGTTGTGAAATGATCTGACCTTTCCAGAAAGCAATTTGGAACCATGCCCAAAGGGCTATAAAACTGTCCATACCCTTTGACCCAATAATGCCATTACTTGGGTTTCCCAAGGAAATCATAAATGAGGGAAAAGGATCCACATATGCAAAAATGTTTGTAGCAGCTCTTTTTGTGGGAGCAAAGAATTGGAAAATGAATAGATGCCCATCAATTGTGGAATGGCTAAACAAGTTGTGACGTATGAAAGTAATGGAATGTTATTTTATTTTTAAAAATGATGAACAAACTGATTTTTAAAAGGCCTGGAAAAATTTACATGAACTGAAGCAGAACCAGGAATACATTGTACACAATAGCAGCAAGAATGTGTGGTGATCAATTATGAAAGACTTGCTTCTTCTCAGTGGTTCAGTGATTCAAAGCAATACCAATAAACTTTGGACAGAAAATGCTTTCTGCATTCAGAAAAAGAACTAAGGAGACTGAATAGAAATCAATACATGCTATGTTTAGTTCTTTTTTTTGGTTTTTTTTTTTTCTCTCTCTCCCATGGCTTTTCTTTTTTGCTCTGATTTTTCTCTCCCAACATGATTTGTAAAGCAATGTGTATTAAAAATAAATTTACTAGAAAAAAAAGAGAATGTCTCATTCTTTGTATTTATCTCCAGTTTTATATCCAATGTCTAGTCCATATTAGGTGATTAATAGATACTTATTGATTGATGATTAATGTTATACTAAACTGCAATTCAATTCAGTGCAATAAATGTTTATTATGCTACCATTACATGCAAGGTACTAAATCAGAAAATTTGTCTCTTCATTTAAAATTGGAATTTCCCTCCACAATGATAAACAGATTCCAGCCCCAATATCCATTGCAGACCACTGTGGCTACCATCCATCCTCATCTGCAATTCCTGAGCCTAGGACACAAATGAGATGAAGTAGAACTTGGTCTCAGTGGTTCTGGCCAGAAGAAGGAGGTATGTGAGACTAGTTTGAGGGAAGAAAAAAGGAATAATTCTTCTTTCCTTGCCTTAGTGTCAGGGTTTTCATGTCATTATTCTCCTTCTTCTTAGATTTCCTAATTTTAAGAAGTTCTTCCAAAATCATTTGTGAATATGTAGGTAGGTAAATACATCTCTCAAACCCTGTTATAAGTAAGGATATTGTGTATGCCTAATGATATGTGTATTCCTAAGGCTAGTACATCAGAAAAAAAAGAAGTAAGCATCACTGTCATTTCCAGAGAGAAAACAAGGTTAGGTCACCCCCTAGAGTGGGAAAGCAGGGTTCTTCTCTCAACCTTCTGGGTTGAAGCATAAGGGACCCAAAGTTCCTATGAATGGTCCTTTTAAGCCTTAATTCTAACTGCTCCAAGTTCACGCACACATACCCCTTTACTGCCCCAGTAAACTACAAGGACTTAGAGGGTCTTAGACCCTATTAGGTTTCTGAATAAAACCTCAATTCATTTTAGGAAGTGGGGAATCAAGACTAGAGAACTAGGTGAGAGACTCCTGGTAAGACTCTGAATGGGGATAACTGGGTTTTTGGGAAAGATGATTAGTAAAAACTGTGTGAAAGAGAAGTCTACTGCACTCGGTGGATGTTAGGGACCTGGAGTCTACATGTAGAGTATAGGCAGATTCATTCAGTAAGAGTTAAGGGAAGTTTAAAAAAAAAAAAAAAAAAAAAAAAAAAGGTGCTAAAAGGGAATGGACTAAATTCAATGTAAATGGCGGAAGGCGGAGGTGGGAAATAATCACCTTAAAGTGTTTTACTATGCCTCAGGATAGGCAATTGAAGTGAGACGTTTCATTCAAGTAACCTTTTAAGGTGACACCACTGGCTCAGGAGTCCTCACCAGAAATCTAAGCCTTTACCTGAGACTTAAACCCTCTGGTCTGAAAGATGACTCCGACTGG
>JAJPUD010001916.1:137782-167489 GCA_023553655.1 Myrmecobius fasciatus
AAGAGGGGAGACTCCAGGCCTGTGGCATTTTCCCCAGTTAACATTTAAGGGGAGAGCGGGACATCCATCCCATTCCCCACTAAATCCAGAAACACCACATTTGGAAAACCTTCCAATGTACAGCAGCCTTCGTGGAAGTCTTCTTTCTAGTACTTCCCTTATCTCAGGTCAGTCTGAATATTCCATTCAAATGCCGACCCAATTCTGGAACCTGTACAGTTCAGCTTGCACCACTCTCCCCTTAGGCCCTTGTTTTCCTAGGGACGTCTTAGTAAAGAGGAAAGCACCCTTGTGGGAAAGAGGAAAGAAAAGGGTCATCGCACCCACCCACCCCCGCACTTCCTGTCTGGTGCTTCCTCTCTTCCTCAATGATTGAAGCAACTTGTTGGCTCTCTGTGCCATCTCTGAAGATGTCCTTAGGACTAAACGGTCAGAAAGAAATAGTTGGGGAGAGATGCGTTTTCCTCCCTCCTCTTCCAAAGGGACAGTTGTTTAGATGATTGCTGTTTGTGTGCATATGAGTCTCTCTCCTTCTCTCTCTCTGTCTCTCTTTGTCTCTCATTCTCTTTCTCCTCTCCCTTCTCCCTCTCTCTGTCACTCACCTATACCCTCTCTTTCTTCCTCTCCCTCACTCTCTCTCTCTGTCTCTGTCTCTCCCCCTCTCTGTGTTTCTCTCTCTCTCTCTCTCTCTCTCTCTCTCTCTCTCTCTCTCTCTCTCAAAAGCGGGAAGAATGTAGAATTCCAGGGAGTGATGACACATACAACAATGCTGTCACACCTGGCTGCAGCAGCGGGGACCCGGGCAGCGGAAATGCCTGCAAGGGAGAAACAGGAGAGAGAGGCAGCCCGGGTGGTGGGAAGAAAAAGGGATCCAACACAGACTTAGTGCACAAATCTCTGGGATTGCCGATCAGATCCTTGAAGGTCAGGAAGAGCCGCGGGCCCAGTTTCTCTTCCCCTCCCCCATTGCAGGAAAGTAGGGTTCATACACGGGCCTACTCGTAGCCAGTCACATTTTTATTCCATCTAAAATTGCTAGGACTTTGAAGACAAATGGTTCCCCGGTAGCTCAAGGGTCACTAGGATCATTAGGAACATAGAGACAAAAGGGCATTTAGTCATCAGCTAGTTCAATCCTCTTATTCTACAGGTGAGGAAACTAAAGTTTGGGAGGTTTTGATTTGACTGTAGAACATACAGGTAGCAAGTGTCAGAGCCGGGATAAGCCAGTCTTGCAGGCTGTACCAGTAGGTTTGCAAACATCGCTTTTGTTTTCGTTTGGGTCCTCACGATGTTTTGTTATCTTTGGTGAAAAGAATCTAAGGCTACTTAGGGCTGCAAACCAACCTTGCGGAAGTACCTGTTCTATTCAGTGTAGTTTGTGGTTTTTAGAAGGCGCTGGTCTGGAGGAGAGATCAGATCCATTGTTGCAGTAGAGCTTCAGAAATTGTTTCCCCTAAAACAGTCGGTCTGGCCGGACGGATTTTGATTTCTGTGGAAAAACAAAAAAAGCCAGGACTCAGGTCAGAATGAATCAAGACCACAGCGTAGGAGTAATCAACGGGCCTTACACTTTTTCAGCCCCAAACTCGAAATCCCGCCGGCATACGAAGATTTGCCCAGAACCCGGATTTCTCAGGCCCGCGGCGTCGTCCAGTTCTTAATTCGAAAAGCTGAGATGTTTATAAAAATGCCCTTGGAAAGGCGCCTTCAACTCCAAGAGTTTTCCCAGGTTTAGGAGCAAAGGTCTGCGCACTGAAGCACTCTTCTCCAAGTCAGTCTCCGAACGCAGCACCTTCTGGGACCAGGCTCTCGGGTTTGGGTTCAGGGATATTCGGCGGTACGGAGAGTTCCGAAGAATCCGAGTTTCCCTGGGGGGCAGAGCTGCTTTTTGTCGGTGGGTCGTCCTTTGTTTGTTTGTTTTCTGTTAGGGGTGGTTGCAACTATAATTTGCAGCAACCTGTCTATCTTCTGGAACCTATAACTAAGGTTACGTTGCTGCACTTGTAATCGTACTATCCTTATTTAATACAAGACGCTTGACAAGTTAACCGGCAGCGTGGTTTGCTCTCTAAACTTATTCAATTACTGCCTATATCTGTTGTTCTCGAACCTTGTTGACTCTGGTCTTGTCACCCTAACTTGATGACAAGAAATGGAAAAAAATAAAGTGCTTTTAAAAAACAAAATATCCTCTCCACACTCACACCCCCATCCCGCAAAACAAACAAAAAAACTGACTTTTTATTAGTGATTTCAACTTAATCAGTTTCTACAAGTCTCATTCATTGTTCGGTTACGCTTCCACTTCTTCAGAAATAATGTTCAACCCACTCCTGGAGAAAAGATCAGGTCTTAGGATCCCTAGTTCCAGGAGTGGGAACTAAAGAACTCATTTTCTCTGAACTCCTGGAAAATAGGAATTGTTTCTCTTTTTAATTTCTTTTTTCTTTGTTTGGTTTTGCTTTTTCTATCTCCAACGCCTAGCAAAACTCGAACGCATGAACATAGTAAACGCTCAATGCCTCTTGATTGATTGCTTCTCCTATCTGTAAAAGTATTCATACCTATAATCTCCGTACATATGTAGAATGAGCATATTGACACATTTATATATGCATTCAATAATCTCAAAGTCAAATGGGAAAGGATTGGAGCGCGTGAATAAATACCGAACCAGAATAAGGAAATTGCGGGGGAGGCCTATTTTGTTTTACCAAACCGAATACCGATTTATAACTGCTTCAACTCAGAGATATTTATTCCACAATAGGATGAGTATTTATCAATTTCCAGATTGTCTCTTAGGAGAGGCTTTTTTTTTTTTTTGCCGGAAATGTCCGAGCTTCTCCTATGGATTCAAATATTAAACTAAAATTAGTCTAGATCTACTCAAAAGAGTGAAAGAAAGGGTTGATTAAGCGAGTGTTTCGTTTTTTCCATCTTAAAACATTACACAATGGATATATTCCAAGGCTTTTGTGGTGTTTTCTGCTCTCTCCGCCAGAAATTTATGACCCCTTCCCGTCGGTGCATCCCTGAAGCCTGTTCCCTGCTCCACCATTACTACCGAATACATTGAATTGTCCTACGGAAGCTGACATGGCTTCAGCTAAGTATGGAAAGGGAAGTTTCAGAAAGTTATTTCATGGAATAAGCTCCTGAGAAACTGTACCTTGGACAGAATTTGTGCTTGAATGATGGACACGCTTCCAGAGACACGGGGATGAATGGCACCTCTCCCGCATAGCTGCGCGGTTCTGAGTGTGCCAAAAAGTTTTAAGAAAAAGCAGTGTATAATGTATGTGGGGGTGTGTTTGTGTGAGAGAGAGAGTGTGTGTGGTGTCGCTATGTTGGGAGATGGAAGGGGGCGGGGGTAGAGAGCCAAACCATCAGCTATTAGGTTTGGTAAAACTCGGGATACTCAGTATAATCGCTATTTCTAAACCAGGTGGGTGCATTGTATTATATCAAATGTGACTTAGAAATGAACTCGACCGTGCGCAGCTGGCTGCCCCGCTATAGGGGCTAAAGCTCCTGACGAAAGCGGAACTAGTCGGGGCCCATACAAATCAGAAAAGAGCGAGGATCCTCGCGCAGTAGGAGACTCGAAGAGACAGCTTCAGGCAGACAAGGAGACAAGAAAATCCCCCTTTGGGGGGGAATTTTTTGGGCGGGGGGGGGGGGGGGGGGGGGAACGGAGTCCCTCAGTATCCAACTGGCTCCCCCCCATGCCCAGAAGCTGAGCTCAACACTAGATTACGGCTCACGAGGGAAGGAAAGGGAAAGAGGAGAGAGAAAGAGAGAGAGAGGAAGAAAAGTAGCAAAGCAAAGAGAGAGAAGAGTCGCAGCATCCCAGAGGGATTGGAGACGCTTTTCGGAAACTTTACTGAGACTGTCTCTCAGCCCGGCCTGCGCGTCCATTCCCTGGCGCCCCCACTGGCCCCTCTCCCAGCTGGGGAGCCTCGGCAGAGGACGCTGTAGTCCGCAGCGGGTAGAATAAGAGAGGCGGGCCGCTTCATCTTCTTGTCATGATGGCCAGCTACCCGGAGCCTGAGGACGATACGGGGGCCCTACTGGCCCCGGAGCCGGCCACTGGCCGCCCAGGGAAAGATTCCGAACCCCGGGGGCCTCGAGACTGCAAGGAGGAGTTGAGCCCAGAGAAGAGCGGTGGAGGCGGAGGGGTCCCAGAGAAGCCAGACCCTTCACAGAAGCCCCCTTATTCGTACGTGGCGCTGATCGCTATGGCCATCCGCGAAAGCGCGGAAAAGCGGCTCACGCTGTCCGGCATCTACCAATACATCATCGGCAAGTTTCCCTTCTATGAGAAGAACAAGAAGGGTTGGCAGAACAGCATCCGCCACAACCTGAGCCTCAACGAATGCTTCATTAAGGTGCCGCGCGAGGGCGGCGGCGAGAGGAAGGGCAACTACTGGACGCTGGACCCGGCCTGCGAGGATATGTTCGAGAAGGGCAATTACCGCCGGCGGCGGCGCATGAAGCGGCCCTTCCGCCCACCACCCGCCCACTTCCAGCCCGGGAAGGGCCTCTTCGGTCCCGGCGGGGCAGGGGGCGGCGGGGCCGGCGGCAGTGATGGGTACGGCTATCTGGCGCCTCCTAAGTACCTGCAGTCCGGCTTCCTCAACAACTCGTGGCCCTTGACCCAGCCGCCCTCTCCCATGCCCTACGCGTCCTGCCAGATGGCAGCGGCGGCGGCGGCTGCAGCGGCTGCGGCGGCGGCGGCGGCGGCTGGCCCTGGCAGTCCGGGAGGAGTAAAGGGGCTTCCCGGGGCACCGGCCTCCTACGGGCCCTACTCCCGGGTGCAGGGCATGGCGCTACCCGGTGTGGTGAACTCTTACAATGGCATGGCGGCCCACCATCCAGCGCCTCACCCCCACCCTCACGCGCACCATCCCCACGCCCACCACCTGCACCCAGCTGCGGCAGCGGCTCACCACCCACCTCACCATCCGGCCGCCGCGCCCCCGGCCCAGCTTAGCCCCGCCAGTCCCACCGCCGCTGCGCCCCCGGCCCCCGCACCCGCCCAGGCCAATGCAACTGGTCCCCCGCCTGGCCTCCAGTTTGCCTGCGCCCGCCAGCCTGACTTATCCATGATGCACTGCTCCTATTGGGACCACGACAGCAAACACAGCGCCCTGCACTCACGGATAGACATCTGAGGGAGGGACACAGGAGGGCAAGAAGAAAAGAAAGGAGAAAGTAAAGCCAGCAGCCGAGTACCAAACATTGGCGCCAGAACCAGTGTAAAATTTCCATCCGCTGGCCAAAAAGTCCAGGCATCTAAACCAAACTCCAGAAACGGACTGCAAGACGTTCCCTTGCTGTTTCTTCCCTCTTTCTTCAGCTTCGATCTTTTTCTACTCTACTTTCTTCGTCTCTTCTTTTCTCCCTCTCTTTCCTCATCTATCTCCCTTCTCTTCTCCCTGCTGCTTTGTCTAAATCTCGCTCCCTTCTCGGTTTCTTTCCGCTCTCCCTCAGCCTTTGGCCTTAGTCTGTTGTTATATGTTCCTCAATCTCACTCGTCCAGCCTCTAAAAAACCCTTCCTCTCATTTCTCTCCTCTTCTTTCCAAGCTGGATGAATTGTGCCAAAATTTTTGCAGAGGAAAAAAATATCATTCCCAATGTCCCAGCCAAACCCATTCCTGTTCCATACCGTTTATCTGGAGTCAATGTGTAACCCCGGGGGCTCCGGCTACACCACATCTTACAGGTCTGTGAGCTGATGGCATTTTGATTGTAATTGCAATATGAACTCTAATTCTGACATAGTCGCCCCCTATTTAAAAAAAAAATGTATGAAAGGGGAGGTAATTTTCTGTTTGAAACATTCCTCCAAAGAATGCTGTTGCGTGAGGGCAGCGGAAAGATGGGAGATGAGAGTTTTCCCTGGGGGGAGGGGGAAGAGTGAATAATGTGTTGCTGGAGGGTCACCTGTCCTGGGCATCGGACGTCCTATTTTGCTTTTAGTCTTAAAACCCATCTTCCAGAGAGGTTGCACTTCTATATTCTTTCCCAATAATATAGACAGTGCATTTCCCAACAAGGAGGGATTTGCTTGAATTCAGTTTCAGAAAGTAATGTTACATTTCTTTAAATAACAAAATAAAGCAAAGCCCTGCAGAGAAACCAGTGAAATGTTGTTGCCTTGAGGGGGCGAGTTGCTGCTAGAATGTAAAATGAAACGCAAATTTATTTTTTTAAAGCCTATTCAGGAAGTATATCAGAATTATTTTATTTGGGCCTTTAAAATTGTTTTCCCAACTGCAAAGGGAAAATGCTTTGTAAAAGACGGAATTGGAGTGCGGTTCTCTTGAGCTCTTTTAACTGAGAAAGTCCAATTTCACTTGATCTTTTCAAGCCCTTCTTCCCATATATATTTTTTCTGGTAATTGACTGTCAATCAGTCATTCTCCCATTCCTCTTTATTTTTTTTATTTTTTAAGAAAAATAATTGTTTTTCGGTCGCGGATCTACGACCTCGCATAAAGTAATGTGAAACCCAGAAGCGTAGATACCTGGGCGAATTTCCAATGATTTTATAAATATGTAAGCCCATAGCTATTGTTGTGTAGTGTTTTGTGGGGACCAACTTTTCTAGAGTCAACTATAGCACTTTTAATGTATTTTCTAGTATTGTAAATTCTCGAATAAAATGTTTTCCTTTCTTTTTAACGAGGCTTCATATTATTTCGATGCCGACTAGTTTAATGTTTTGGTAGATCTAAAAGGGGTTGGGGGGGGAGGACACGGAGATAATGCAACTACACATTTTGCTCTGAATAGGAGCGCTCAGTGGTAATTGAGGACAATCTGGAGCTGTGGGTAATGTGATTATTTTCTTACATATTAAGATCACTTTCATTCTTATTGGTTCTGCCAGCTTCAGAGAGAGTTCGAATATACTGCGCATTTTCAAGTTTTCCTACAAGATTTAAATGTGTTTTTATAGTTTAATAGAAAATGAGTGTTCAAATTAACTGTGTGTGAGTCTTGGATGTGTGTGTGCATATTCATCAATGCAAATATGCCGTTTTCTAATATTTCCAATACATTTACGTATGTTTATAGCTACCTCACACCACCAGCATATATCCCAAATTGTATTGAAAGTCAACCACATAATTCATTATTCTCAAAACCAAAGAATGGTAGAACTGGGGAACACCTTGATTTTACAAAGAAGAAAACCAAAGCCCTTAGGAGTGAAGTGTCTTGTCCAAATGCCCAAAGCAGATCAGTGCCAATTTATAGTGTTTGACAGTCCCTTAGATAGTCAGTGATTTATTTGAGAATCTTTTAGGCCAAGAGCACTTACTAAATAGCTGAAGAAACAACATCTGTTTTTTTTTTCTTTCTTTCTTTTTCTGATATTTGTACAATAATGAATAAAGACCAGTGCTTTCATACAAGTGACCACGAATTTGAATTGGTTCCAAAATTGTGAGCTCAGAAGTGGATTAAAGATGGGTTGCCTTTCATTACTTTAATGGGATTACAGGTATCATTCCAGACCATTTGCCCTTGGTGATGGATGATGCAGCTGTGAGCTGTTTCTGTTGAGCTTTTTCCCCCTCTGGTCCATCCATTTATTAATATAAACCTGTCCCTCTCCTCACCACTTCCTCAGTTTACAGCAGCCCCACAAACCAGAGGCAGTGATACAGAGTTGGGGCTTTAAACTAGGAGAGAAGGGATCAAATGGGAAAGTGGGAATATGCAAATTGCTTTTCTGAACTCATCTAGAGCCCTGGAGAAAGGCAAGGCTCCTCTAGATTCTTTCTGGAGATGAAATCTATTTTCCATCGAGGTGGTGAACATTTGGGGTTATAGTCTGCTTGTGCTAAAGCTGCCCAGCTGAGGACCAAGGAGTGTGCTCGGGAATAGTTCCTCAACCAGTCTATCCCCCTCTTTCTCTGATATCTCTTAGATAGCTGGACTTAGTTAGTGCCTGTTTTCTGGCAAAGGTGTCAGGAAGGCTTTAGGCTTCTCGGCTTTTGGAGGTGACAGGACCTTTCAGGAAAATCTTGCAGTAAGAGATAGGGACTAGGACATACAAATGTGTAAAAAATATAGAGACAGAAACAAAGTTGAAACTTTCCCATTTCTCGCTGTTGGCCTTTGCCTCGTTTGTAGAAACCACAGTGAAATTGCCCTCAGCACCTTTGTGCAAATCCTGAAGTGTGCATGTGTTATATGTTTGTAATGTGTTTGTGTATATCTAGTGTAGTTTGTGTAGATAAGAAAAGGAAGATAAATAGTTCTTTGGGTATATTTGAAATTTTTAAAATTTACCTTTTCTGCTCTAAAAAGTAACTCAATTATTTGGATTTGGAAAAGAGAGAGGCTGAAAATCTTCCCTTGCTGTAAAACTAGAGAGAATGTAATGGGTATCCAGGAAAGTGAAGTGGAGCTAGGACTGTTTGACATTTTATTCTAGATATCTCTGAACCCAAGTTCTGCTCTTAGGTGAGTTGCTAGCACCGATTTGTGGGGAGAAAGACAAAGGTCAGGACAGAGCAAAGACAGTGAGGGCCTGCTTTAGCTTCAGGCAAGACTGAACTAGGAGAGCAAAAGCAGAATGGAACTTAGTGAAATCTGGCAAAGGAGTGAACATCAAATTAATTTAAATGTAAGAATCTCACATTCATACAAGAAGGGGGAGGGAGATTTTTCATTTACAGTCAGAAAATTCCCCATAGTACCCTAGATTGGGGATGGTAATCTTTTACCAGTTCTAAAAGTTTAAGCTCCCTAATTTCTGTTACACTTTTTCTCTATTCCTTCCATTTCCATCTCCTTCTCTAATTCTTTCTATTCTCCTTCCATTTCTTTCTTTTCAACTATTTTCTTCTTTTCCTTTTTCCTTTTCTTCTCTTCCTTCTGTCATTATTCCCTTCTTTTTTCTTCCTTTCTTTTTTCATTGCCTCTACCCTTACTTCCTTTTTCTTTCTTCCTCTCATCTGCTTTCCTTCCTTTATCTTCCGTTATTCTTTCCTTCCTTCCTTTCTTTCTTCCCCATTCTCTTTCTCCCCCCACAAGGATACTCTGAATCTAAATTATTTGAAGAAATTCCAAAGTCAGGGGGAAATGAGCTTGAAATTATTCCTGTTTGTCTAAAAAAAATAATAATGTAACATATCAAAGTCTAAATAACCTCCAGCCTGAGTGTGGGTGTATATAGATTTATGTCTATATAAACATGCATAAATAAGTTTGGGATGTGTTCTGCATATTAAATGAGAATATAATATAATCAAAGTAAATCTATTATGTGTGCAAGTAAGAGTTAACAATTATTACTCATGCTCACAGTCACAATATTTCATGTTATATGTACATATGTGTCACACTCACCAATGCCAACTTATGCATGCCTCAATACACATATGTTTACAGTGCACATATGTGTTCTCTCTATTCACAAAGGGTATAAACACAGTATGTTTTTTTTCATTCACATACACAACTGTGTCTTATTTCTTCCTTTCTAGCACCAAACTTTTTTTCCTAATGTGCAAATTCCCTTCATTCCTCATCCTAGTGTTTTAATTAATCTTCATGCACCTGGAACAGAGAACAGACTTCCCCTAAAAGCAACTCAAGTGAGAGCTCATGCAAGGGGGTCCTTCTATGCCTCTGTCAAAGAGCCTTCCCAGTAGAAGGGAAGCATCCTAAAAGTTAAGGGAGGCCATAGCTCTGCAAAGTACCATAGCCCTCATAGCTTCAACCCTAAAACTGCAGGATAATCATCTTCACTGATCTTGGATTTGTTGAGCTCTTTTATGTGTATATCACCTTTTTTTTACAGGAATAGAGGTCCAGTTTTCTTTGTCTTGGCTGGGTTAAGAAAAAGTCTCTGGCATTTGGCAGTTTCCCTTATCCAGTTTCCTAGATCCTGGGGATAAAGTTAAGCTGCCCTATTAGTTCAATCTGTACTGAGTTCCTACACCTGGAACGTGTATAAGTTCACTACCTAAGTGCCCAAGGTAACTTGAGGAGAAACTGTGGGTATACCAGAGAGGAAACTAAGGAGGAAGGTGGTCTGAATTCATGAATGCTGTGCTTAGAGGTCTGACTTCCAGAGGGCCAAAAGAACACCCTGACCATTTGGGGGAAGTGGAACAGGTGGTAAATTCTAAGTCTTTGTTTCCTTATCTTTAGTGGAGTCCTCCATTTAAGACCTATTTGCATAGTCCAGAGAATACAAGATTTTGGTTTTCCTGGGATCTATTCCCTGGTAAATTTTACTATCATTGACTTTTGTTTTCTTCTAATTCCACTCCTTCAGGCAGCTCATGAGGTAGTTTGTACTAAAAGTCAGACACCCAGATCAAAACTGAAAGATGCAGCTACTGAATCCTGAAAAAAACAAAAACAAAAACAAAACTCTATATTTGACTGTGTATCAGTTTCTATCCAGATATTTGGATCTATGCTAAAAAACACTAGTCAGTATCTAAATTAAAATAAGGTCCAAGAAGGAGAGAAGGTTCCACTGGGGGGAGTAATGGGTGAAGTCTGAGAAAAGAAAAAGGGATCTTGGCCTGAGATGAACCGATAGAGGATACTCCAGGACATGGGAAGGTATCTGATAGGAGCTGGCCCAAGAAAAATTTGATAGGAGTCAGAGGTGGACTCAGAAAACTAAAGCTAGATGCCTCTTCAAGTTGGGAGGAAGAAAAATCCAGTTATATGATTTTTTCACTAAAGATGCCATCACTTAGGTATCTTGGCAATCTCTTTTTTCCCAATTCCTCTGTCCTCTTGCAGGGAATTTTTGGTTAAGAAAATTGTCACAAACCTATGTGCCTGGACAGGAGGAGTGGAATGGGAAAGATTAAAGAGTTGTTCTATAATAGACAGCCGGGACAGTGGACTCTGGAGACTCGATTGAAAACTCAGCTCTAAGAACACTGGCTGAAGATTCCTGGAATGCTAGTTACCTGGGGGTCCTGCCCATTTCCTCCTATGACCTTCTTATTACTTGTCCTCTTCCCAAGGAGCTCTAAGGCCTGGAACTAATGACGCCAAGGGCCAGAGAACCAAAGAATGTTAGAAATGAAAGAGACAACAACTTAAAAGTTTTCCTTCTACTGACTCATCTTGCCCACAAGTCAGGGATAAATTGTAATGTTGGAGGGGATGAAGAAACTCGGAACCACCCTTGTTTGTTTTATTTGTTTTATTTGGAGATAGAGACTCTAGGAAAGAAGGTGAATGACGATAGACTCCACTTGTGAGCGATGATTACTGTTCTTGGAACAGCAACCCCAAGACGTTCTTTAGGAAGTGAAAGTATCTGTCTCCAGCCGGGGCTCTCTTTGTAGTAGCTGCGGGCTGTGCTCATACAACAGAGCCTCCGGGTATGATCATGCTTAGGGTCCCAGAGCGTTAGACCTAAGGAATGAAACAGAGAGCAAAATAAGATCACCCCGAAATCAGAGAAACTTTTTGTTTCGGGGTCACTAAGCAGATTTCAGAACAATTTACTAGAGGCTCGATATTCTGATATTCTCTCTGAACCCGAAGTATTAGAAGTCTCCTCCTCACACCTCTTTTATAGTCCAGAACTAAGGCTCGGCGTTGAGAGCCTTACAGAGCTACTCGAGTCAGAACGGAAGGATTGTAGGACAGAGTTGGCTTGTCGCTGACGCTCAGTACTCCAAGCTGGTATACGCTAAGCGCACCTCCTGGGGCTGGGTACACGTGCCAGCTTTAAGCTTCCAGTTCCCACAGGGACTAAATATCAAGCGAGTTCACAAGAAGAACCTTTCGCCCGGGACAGGACAGTCTGGGACTGTTCCAGGCAGAAGGGCCTCGGAGCATCTGCGGCCGAGCCATTTGAACCGAAATAGTGTGTAGGTAACTTCTGAGCGATAGCTTTATCAGAAGTTGCATCCCTAAATTGTTGCCCGGGAGAAGTGAGGGTTTGGAAGGAGGATGATTTAGAGAGAAGAGGATTGGAGGTTTGCTCAGGTAGATGCCCACAACTATAAATTCCTACTGACAGTTTTTTAACTCAAAAAACCTTTGATTTTTCTGTGATCGGAAGCTCCCCAGAAAAGGAGTTCTGAAATTGGGGTCCGTAAAATTTGAGTTTTTAAAAATATAGAGAACCACATTTCAAAATAATTAGCTTCTTTCATAACCCTGTGTATTTTATAAATTTAAAAATTTTATTCTGAGGTGCAACCCAGATTGCCAAAGGACACACACACACACACTCACACACACACACACACACGTTAAGAAGACCCTCTGTTCTAGTGAATCTAGAAACTAAATAAGTGTTCAATAAACAATTGTATTTTTGTTTGTTTGTTGTTTTTAAAGAAGAGATTAAAAAGCTTTCACTATTTCATTCATTTGGATCAAATCCCAGGCGCACCCCTCCCACCTTTCCCGGGCCCAGCCCTCCTCTAGGTGCACAATTGGTGAGATGTTTGTTTTAAAAGGGAACAAATGCAAAAGGAAGTATATCACACTGGTACTGGTCTTGTTACCCGACAACCCTAGTTATGACGGCATCCTTGTCCCCCAGTACCCTTAGTTTGTGTGGATTTTGAAGATGTCAAAATAGGCGCAGGCGCCAAATATATCGAACTAGAGGAGAGGAAAAAATAAGAAGTTCGAGTTTTAAATGACTTAATGATCCTCCAATATCTCTCCGCTGTTCCCCAGCTCCACATCCCTTACGCTGGTGCATCTCTCCCACGCAGAGAGAGGCTAGGCTAATTCAGAGTCAGTCTCTTAGGTTTTTCAACTCTGCCGGGAGTCTTGGGAAGGTATGTGCCGAATGTGGAGAGAGTTCCTTCTGGATTGAGAATACTATCCCCGCTGCGAATATTAATTTCGGATGCTATATCAGACCCGTGTGGGATCTAATGAATTAGGTCAGATAGGGTTACAGGCTAACCCAAGCTCTCTTCAGGATTCCTTAGAATAAGGAGCCCGAACAAACTTGAGTACTGAAACATCCCTAAAGGCATCTGAGCTATGTTGAACCTTGCTTAATACTGTGTGGCTTTTGGGCAGGATTTACTAGGATGCAAAGTCTAAAACAGATTCCTTTTTCAATAAACCGAACAGATCACTTCTGTCCGCCCAAATTGCTTCCCACAATTTTTTTTCTTCAATTACAATATAATTTTCTTGGGGGGAGGGAGGGGAGAGGGTGGAGACCGCCAATATGAATTACAAATTGATAGTGGCTCTCCTTAATAAATTCTAGTAAAGGTTAATGGGAAAGCTAAATGTTTCTTTGGGGATTGTACCGTCTAAGGAGACTATGAGTATTATAAATGCCGGCACTGTTTGATAACTCCTTTTTTTCTTTCAGGAAATCTGGGCGCTAAACATCTCCAAGATTCGTTATCCCAAATAACAGCATGGTGTGGGTGAAAGATCGTAGTCGGTAGGCAATTCAGGAAAATTGGGTTCTACTTGGGGGTTCCTTGAAGAAGTTATCCTTTTTCCTAGACTCCGTTTCCCCACTTGTAAAATGAAAGGACTCCGTTTCCTCTTTTGTAAAATGAAAGAATTGAATTAGGTGTCCTAACATTCAACGCTTGTCTGACGTTGTTCTCTGTTCAGTTTTCCTTTGTGAAACTCAGTCTGGAGATGTGTTAGCTAAGAAGAGGCAGTTGCTGACTATATAGCTTTGCAGGCTAGCGGAGTGGCCCACTGGCGACCTTCCCCTGACTTCTCTGACCTGAAGAGGTTGGTAATCTCCAGGCTCTCTTGGAGATTTCAAAAGAAACTGTAGTAACGGAAATTGCAAGCTTTTATGTCTGGAGTAGCTTCAGGTTCAAATGACAATGCCAACTTCCTTGAGATTTAACTATTGTTAAAAAATGCTAAGTGAAATTTGGAAGGAATTAAAGATAGAAAAATAGAGAATTCTGTGTGGGAAAGAAAGGACCGGTCCACTTTTCCGTGGATGGAACTGGGGTTCCCACTGAGTATGGCTGAGACTATAATCAGAATGGGTTTGGTTAGCCCATATTCAAAGAATACTAAACATAATTGATTTATAGATTGCCGCCAAGCTAATTAGGCCATCAGGACACACTGGTAGCAATCAGAGAATTATAGACTTTTCAAGGTCTTCCTTTCTCTCTCTCTCTCTCTCTTTCTCTCTCTCTCTCTCTCTCTCTCTCTCTCTCTCTCTCTCTCTCTCTCTCTCTCTCTGTCTCTCTCTGTGTCTGTATATGTGTGTATCTCTGTGTGTCTATCTCTGTCTGTCTCTGTCTCTCACTGTGTCTCTGTCTCTGTCTGTCTCTGTCTCTCTCTTCACAATGACTTGCCCAACGTCATGCAGCTAACTAGTGACAAATTTGCTTCTGGTCAACCACAATTTACTTTTTTTCATTTTAAAATTTTGATTCCCCCCCACATTTCTACTGGAAGAAAAGAGTCCTTTTCTTTAACTGAAGAGACACAATCAAATGCCAAGTTAACAAGAAGAATCACGAGGAAATGTTATTATCCCTCAAAATAAGGGAAAGAATTATGAGAGGAGTTTTTGTTGGAGAGAGGGAGGTAAGAGAGAAAATCAAATATCTCTTTTTTTAAAATTAACTTCACTGCAGGCCAGCCAGGAGCAATATGTCTAAGAGGAGGGTCAGGAAATCGAGCCCCAGGAGTGACACTAGTTCCCTTTGTCCTCTTTCCTGAAGCCCTTATGCCTTCTCCACCCCAGGCAGAGATAAACATGGCCTCAGGCTTTCCTAGGAATTTCGTGAGGAGGGGGACAGAAGGAGAAGGGTGGGAGGCAGGCGGCGGTTCCCAGCGCAACTCCAGACTTATTTTAAGCCTTCACAAACAGACGTTTCTAAACTCCAAAGCTAGGCTGAAAGTCTCCATCTGTGTAGAATATCACAGATCGTATCTTGGAGGACAATCAGCACCTGGGGAAGTGAGAATGCATTACAACCTCCTTATATACAAGCCCAGTGCCTTGTACATAGTAGGCGCTTAATAAATATTTGATGCGTTGAATTGAATTGAAGCCTCAGTCCAGTGTGTTGTGTTGGAATAGAATCACTAGTAGAACCTTTGCTGAGATTAAAACTTTTGGCTGAAAAACAGAGTCTGGGACTGGAACTCGAGCAGCTTTGGGGTTCCACCGGAAACTGGACTCTCCTCCCTCTCCGCCTGACTTCGTTGGTCAATCTCATTGCTTCTTTGTAATTCTCTCTCCTGCCGGGTAAATGCAGCGATTGTGGCAGCAGTAGGGTGTTTTCCCTATCGCTTTCTGTATTTTATAAACAGAGGTCGCAACCGAATGTAAACTGCTGCAGTTTATTTAAACATGCATCATGTTTCACTGAGGCTTTCACAACGCCCCCTTTCTCCAGGCTACCCTGCTGGTTATTTCCCCAACATCCCAGTCCTACCCTTCTGTCAGTCTCTGAACTAGGACTGAAGGACCTATCGCGAGTCAGAATACTGAGCGTACTTTCTGTACGATCCCGCCTGGGATTTGGGACCCAGAGAGCTGGAGAGAGTCAGACTCTCTCTTCCTCCTGTCAGAGGGCGAAACATTCTGGCCAGAAGACGTAGAAAATGAGTCCTTCGTGGCCAAAGGTCTCTTTATTCCTTTCACCAGTCAAGTGACACGGAGAGAAACTGAGGCAATTCCAATTTAAGCAGCATTTTTAAAGTTTACAAATCGCTTTCCCCGGATAATTAGTGAAAGTCTTATTTCCCCATTTTCGGGAAATTATTTCCCGTTAGTTGGGAAACGGACTAAATCCTTAGTCAAAAGAATTGGCCAACGTCCTTACGATTAAATAAATGAACCACTTTCAGGACCTTTGTAGATAAGTACAACTTTCTCACTATGCCATTTTGAAAAACGGAATAGGTGTCCGGATGGGTAGAGATTACGTTAATTCTGTGTATGTGTGTGTGTGTGTGTGTGTGTTTTCCTGTGTTCCATGAAAGAGAATGCAATGAATTTGAGAAAGGGAGAAAATAATGAGCAAATAATGAAGACAAAGGTACCCGAACCCCATCACATTAAGTATGCTCTCCAGTCCCTCCGGCCTAAAAGAAGCAGAGTTTTTCTCAATCTATCAAGATGTCCCCGGCTCTGTAACCCTGTAATTTGAACCCCATTTGGGGGGCCAGCCCGATGGAAGATAACGGAGCAGGAGCAGCGAAATTGCTGACTGGCCAGAACTCTAGATCCGGGCTTCCCAGAAACCTAGAAAGGGAAACACTCACCTGCATCTCCCTTTTCTATCTTTTTGAACATGCTGCCCCCCATTGTGTCCCAGAGGGACAAATGTTGTATCCCTGAAACCTTTTTCTGAAAAGGCTAGTTTTATATGCCCATGTAATCACAGACTCGAATGTTGGTTTCAAATGAAAGAGGCTTCGAAGCTATCTCTCCCAGTCCTCACCATCCATCCCCTTTAATTTACTTTAGAAAACTGAGGCTCGATAAGGTTAAGGCTTAAGGTCACTGACTGTAAAAGTCCAGGCTAGAACTCGAATAACTTCACTCACAGTCCCTGGCAGTTTGGCTCTTTCCACTGCATCAGGGTGGTATGCGTTTGCGTGGACCCGGAAGGACTCCCTATATATGTGGGTCCATCTTACAAACAGAATGTTAACAATAAACGTTTATTATGCTTTATTAAACAGTGCTGATGAAATCTCCTATTTGGGAATGTATATGAGAACATTCACATATATGTGAAAGATTTCATTGTGTATATAATATGTAAAAACACTAAATGCTAAACTTGGAAACATTAAATGTATTATCATAAAATCAGCCACAACAATAACTACTCCCAACAGCATGATTTAGTTGCTAGAATCCTTGTAATTTAGATGATTCATGTTCAAGCCTTATCTCTGATGAATGATAACTATAATTATGAAAGTTGCCAGGGGTACTGAGAAATTAAATGACAATTCCAAAGGCTACAGATTGTACATTTGCATTAGTGGAGGAAGTTTTCACATCAATAGTTTCCAGTTATTGAAGAAATCAGGAACTGAAACTTCATTTTAAAAAAACCAAACAATATTTTCATATAGTTTTATAAAATGTTTTCCTCACAACAATCCTGTAAGTACTGTTAAGAGTGTAAATATTGTCATTCGAATGACATTTAAAGATGAGGAAACTGAGGTTCAGAGATATTAAATGTATTTACTGCCCAGAGTCACAGAGCTATTAAATGTTAGACTCAGAATTCCATTAAAAAAAATTAGGTCTGAAGTATTAAAAATGCCTGTTTTTTGGTGCTGTCTTTGTGAAGCATTCCTGAGTGTGGAATATGTGTACATGTGCTTAGCTATTTTGTGCCTGAATCGGATGCTCCCATGAGGGTGACAATCTTGCTTCCCTATATCCCCTGCAGCTGTCAATAGACCTTTAGATGTTCACCAGTCTAGTACTTAGATACTCATTCTTGGACAGCAGCTCTGCTCTCCAGTTCCATTAGCTTTTCCCTCCAATCGGTTCTTCCAGGTATGTTCTTGGTATTCACCTGAGGGCTCATATGCCTTTTCAAGATAACTCTTTATCCCAACCAACAAGCATTTATTAGTAACTTACTATGTGCCAGGCTCCGGAATACAAAGCACCTAGGTACATCAAGTGGATGGAGCACTGGATTGGAGTTTGGAATACACTGAATTCAAATTCAGCTTTAGGAACACTTATTAACTGTGGGCACTTAAGAATGTCACTTAAGCTAAATTTCTTCAAATGTAAAATGAGGGTAATTATAGCACCTACCTCACTGGGTTGTTGTAAGGATCAAATGAGATAGTGTTGTAAAAGGCTTAACACATACAAGGAGTTATATAAATGATAGATTTTAAAAAATTATAATAAAAACTATGCTTCCTCTCAAAAAGCATTAGGTTAGAGCTGGCAAAGACTTTAGAAATTATCTTTTCCAACTGCTCATTTTACGGAAAAAACTGAGACAGTGCGAGTTGCCCAATTGTGTGAGCGTGTGAATGTGTCCACGCGGGTATTAGCAAAACCCGTTTTGTGGAATCGCCTTTTCCTCTAGGTTCTGGCGCTGGGCTTCCGCCCTTCTTGAACCACAACCTGGGGGTCCCTATTCCCCTAGGAGGGGAGGTCAATCTCTATTTGGATCAGTTAGATCAACGATCCTGAGCAAAGAAGTCGAAGACAGAAGGAGGTGGCTTCTACAATTCAATCCTGTTCTGAACTAGACCCGGGACTCAGCGACCCACAACTGTTGCAGCCTTGGACCGAAGGAAGGGCAGAGTGGGCAGTGAAGCCAGAGGTGGCACAGCTGCTGGGAGAGCTCGGAAGCCTCCAGACCCCCGAGGGCCCCACGAAGGTTGGCAGGAGCAGGAGGCCAGCTGCACTTTGATGCCTTCGGGAGCCGGAAACTCTTCTCCGCCAAACAGAACTGACCCCTAAAAGTCCCATTGCTCAGTGTATAGCGCCCTTTCCTGGCCTGGCCTCTGCAGCTCCTGCTATAGAGCACAGACCAAGTGCGAGCTGGGGAGCGGTGAGCGCCGTTCTGGTCCACCAGCGTTTCGTAAAAATCCAATGTTTTTGTGTAGTCTGTTCAGCTTGCCCAAGGTCTTTTCACGCCCACTTTTTCCTTTATTCCGTGACTATAAGCAGTGCTATTAATCCGGGGTCAAGGTGCTCTAGAACCAGAGTAGAAGGGAGACTACATCAACGTGAATCTTTCTCTCCTAAAGAGAGGGAGATGGGAAGGAAAAATGTGCAGAGAGAAAATTTCACGTGCGAACCCCAAGGCAAGTCAGTATTTTTTATTTAACAAGTGACGCACACCTTTCAGTTATCCTTTCTGCTTCCCAGCCCCTTTTGTCAAGAAACCCATTGATTTCTCCTGCTCTACCCTCCCCGCAACTCTCCACCCTCAGGTAGGGGTAATTTAAAAAAAAAAAAAATTCCCTGAAGGGTTGCTGAGTTTAGGGGCCTGACACAAACAGAAAGAACATTTCACAAGCGATTAGAGGTAGAATCCATAGCCACCCTAAGCTTCAATCACAGGAATCATGTCATTTCTAACAGAACCCCGCAAAGGTCTTCTCCACCCCTACCACCTTTCCCTGCACTGAATTGTTTTCCCTTCCCAGGAATCAGGACCCCTCATTTTCTCTTGTCCTCTCTTTCTGCTCTGGAGAGCCGGGGGGCCCAATACACTCAGTTCAATAAGACATTTCCTGCATTGTCTAGTGAGCCATAGACAAAGAGGATTACTGCTAGTCACAATAATTGCTAATTAGAAGAAATCCATATACATAGACTATTTAAGTTTACAAACGATTACTTCACAACCTCTGGAGGAAGATAGTGTATTATTATCTTCCTTTAAAAGATGAAGAAGTTAATAATAAAGACATTCATTAGCAATGTTATGATCATTAGTTTTTCTATGTTTACTGATATCCTTACTTTTTATAAACTTAATATTACTGAAAAGGTGCAGTGGAAAGAGTCTTGGACTAAGAGCCTGAAAAGCTAGATTCTAATGGGTTCAAATACAACTCTGCTACAGTTATCCGAGTAATTTTGGACAAGTCACTTTTATTCTGGGCCTCTTCGTTTCTGTAAAATGAGAGGATTGGTTTCTAAGGTCACTTCCAGCTTTAATAATCTGTGAAACCGTTTTCTAGGCAATTGGAAACTTTTTAAAGCTACCTTGTCTTTTCTGGTTTTTCATACGTCACCTCTTTCATTTCCATTGCCTTTTAACTCTCCATTAATAAATGTCACTAAGGACTGTGGTTTTAGCTGGTGCTGTATTTGAATGACTAAATCTGATGGTTTGTCTTAGGCAAACCATTTCGCCTTTCTAGGCTTCAGTTTCCTCTTCTTAAATAAAAATAGGTTTGATCTGGATGATCTCTGAAGGATTCCCCCCCCCCCAACTCGTAAAAATAAATTGAATATAATTCTAGTATTTGGAATGTAGCACTGCATTTTACAGGGACCACAGATCCTGGCCTCCACTTTTTGTGCCTCAATGCTGCCCTCTCCTGACAGTTATAGGTATTCACAGACCTTTCTTGGACATAGACCTAGCTCGTGACAGATTCTTTATTGTTCATTTTGTTATACAGGGGAAAATGAGAAAGGGATGTAAGCAGGATGAATGCTAGCTGTCCCCCAGAATCTGGAAGTCCAGGACCCACCGCAAGGAGCCTGAGGGATGGATGATTTCCTGAGAAGCAAATTTGGAGTAGTCAGATGAAAGTTTCTCTGTGCCAAAGTAGCCAGGACCCAAGAATCACTTGCTAGATAAGCAGTGGAGGATTTATGGCCCTGTTTTTAGGGCTGTTAGACTGTAGTTTCCACCTTATCTAGCATCAAATTCATTTTTGCTATGGGGAAAGGGAAGGGAATAAACATTTATATCTTACCTACTTACTATATGCCTAGGACCATGCAGTGATCATTAAAATACTCCTATGCTCTAGAACCCACAATGCTCAGAACTCCAAACCTCAGACTGGCTTTAGAGGTGACATCTTAGAGAATGAGTCAACCCCTTACTTTGTAGAAATGCTTCATGTCGTGAAGGTAGAGGAGAATAAATTCATTATCATTTAAACTTATATCATCTTCTATGGTTATGTTTCTATTTACTTACATGCTTTGTCATCCTGACTAGACTGTAAGTTCCCCCAAAAGAGAACCAGCTATTGTCTTTCTCTTGCAACAAACTCTTTCAGAGATATATGTGGGAAGTTATGCCACATGTAAAAATGTAAATTATTGACTTAAATGGGGTGTTTTCAGCTCAGGGCATGGACATCTCTGAAGGATATGCCCAAGGGATCTACCTTCATAGTATCAAGCAAAGGACAAGAAATGCTCATTGAATGTTAAATATTCACCCCAAAAAAATGTTGAATCAAAAATATATGAAGAAATAGTCACAGAGCAATACAAGACAGTTAGAAAATGCTCATATATGTAGTTTGGACTGACAGTCAAGTTTGCACTAGCATTTCGGGAGTTGAAAAACAAGGTACCCAATCTTTTTCTCTGCTGTAGTCCATAGTAAATATCCAAGCCCATGCTGTCTCTAGAACTAAACATTCAATGAACTGACAAATCTTTATCTATAGTCCTCTGTGTTTCAAGTCCCTTGCTAGGTAGTTTTTTACGACAGGGAAAGATAGGAAAGATATCGAAATGGAGAGCACACATGATTCCAAAGATCAAAAAGATCTCAATAAATGACACTAACAGTTATATAATGTTAAAGCTTACAAAATACAGTGAACATTTATTTAGCACCAATTATATGCTACAATGGACACAGAGAAATTCAAAAACAAAAATCAGTCCCCTACCCAAAGGAGCTTATATTCTGTTAGAAAGAAGCAACATGTACATGATTAAGTAAATGCAAAATATAGTCAAAGTCATTTGGGGATAAGGAAAGTACTACCAACTAGTGGTGTCAGGATAGAGATACTTATACTTATAAAACAGGATACTTATAAAAGCTCAAAAGATACAGGGTCTCTAGCCTTCTTGAGTTTACTTTAATAGGAAGTTAAACAAAAACACAACATTGCATGATGTGCACATCAGAGAAGACAAAATAAAGTGCTTCACAATCATCCTATGAGCAAGATAGTGCAAATTTCTCATTTTTACAGATGAGATAGCAGACTCAGAGAGAAGTTAAATGACTTACCCATTGCTACCCAGCAATTTGAAATTTGGTGTTTGAGGTCAGGACCCCTAACTCTAGGTAGTGTCCATTCTACTTTCCAAGGTAAAATTTACATGTAGCAAATAGCTAGGAGTTAATCTAGAGCAATCCAAATAGAACATATTATGATGCTTATTGTATGCATATAAATGCTGAAAGGATATAAAGCTTGAAATGAGTGGAGAGACCAAGGCCAAGGGAGATTCTGACACGTTAAAAAATTCTACCCTGCTTCTCTCCCTTTGAGAGGATTGTACAGGCTGGGTTTCTGTGAAGCTGTGGGAACTGCTGTGCAACATATCCAGGGCTCCTTGGGAGGTAGGGAAATGAGTTGAAGGGAGGGAAGAAGGGAAAGGAGGGCCAGAACACACACTCTCAGTGAATAGACTGAGTGATTTCTCAATTTCCCTCTTTAGTCCTTGGCCCCAAGTGCTGATATTGGACAAAAAACCCATTTCTGGCACTAAGCCTTATCCCTGTTTCCATGGTTGAAGAAGTCACTTCCAGTGACCCAGTCTGAGCTGCACCCAGAGTCTATTGAAATCTGAATGTAGGGTCAGAACTGTTTATTATACAACAATTAAAACAGGAAAATATGCAAAGCTTTCATTCAGAGGGATCCGGCTATTGTTAAGTCAGAAAAATGATTTTTGTTTCTAAATAAAAAGTACATTTGTGCTTTACAAAAAATATACACACATCTGGCTGTGTCTATACAGTCACAAAGGAAAGTGAATTTGCCAGTTTATTTGATCAGTGTAAACAGCCAATCTTAAAAAGTGTTCCTTCAGCATGGTTTTCCCTGATCAATTGTTTATACAGTTCAGAAGAACCAAACTTCATTTTGTTTCATGGCTCTTAGAAGGAGCCTGTCTCTCCCTACCACCATCACCCCCAACCAAAAAAAAAAAAAAAAAAAAAAAACCACATAACTACAGTAAAATTGGACCCAGACAGATAGCTTTCTTCCAGTCTGATTTGGCCATTTTAGCCTTGGTTTACATAGAAAAAAAAAAAAGGAAGCAGACTTTAATTAAGAAGATTTGTTGATGATCTTAATCAGTGTAGACAACAGAGTAAGATAATTGACTTGGAGTCTCAAAATAGACTCTAGAAAAAAAATTTTAAAACTTCTCTTTGTGTTAATATGTTGTTAGATGAACCTTGTATGTCAAGACTCTTTCTGCTCAAGCTTACTAAGCCCCTTTCCTCTGCAAAAGCCAGGAAGAGCTTATATGTGCTGTTCTAGAAAGGATATGATTTTACATCTCAAAATTAACATGTCCAAACAGAATTCATTACCTTTATCCCTAATTCTTCATTCTTCCAATCTTCCCTATTACTTCTTTTTTGTGTTCTGAAGAAGCTTGCAAATTTTGTTACTAGATTAATCATATTGTGAAAGAAGACACAGACCCAAAGGGGAAAGACTACCAAAAATATGAAAATAATATGCTTCGATTCTCATTCAGACTCCATCAGTTTTTTTTTTTTCTTTGAAGGAGGATGGCATTTTTCATCATGAGTCCTTTGGGAATTGTCTTGGATTTTTGTATTGCTGAGAATAGCTAAAGTCATTCACAGTCAATCCTCATACACTATTGTCATTACTGGGAACAATCTCCTGGGTTCTGCTTACTTCACTTTATATGAGTTCATATGGGTTGTTTCTACTTTTCTTGAAATCATCCTACTCATCATTTCTCACAGCACAGTAATATTCCAACATATACCAAAATTTGTTCAGCCATTCTCAATTGATGAGCATCTTCCTCTGCCCAATTTCCAGTTCTTTGCCACAACAAAAAAAAATATTTTTGTACAAATAGGTTCTTTCCCTGTTTTTTTAAATTATTTCCCATCCTCTTGATCACACAGTCTCACAACTTTGGTGTCATCCTCAATTCCTCTCTCTCATTTATCCCATCTAGCTATCACATAAACTAAGTAATCAATTCAGAGTAAATTGATTTGAAATATTTTATAAATATACACATTCACATAGCTAGAGATAAGATTAGTGCAATAAATAATTTCCAAGTTTCCCTTCAGCTTTGGATCCTATTAACCACTTGATAAATAATCTCAGATTTTATTAAATATCTATTTCTGAGGCCCCACATGTGCAAGAATGTTTGTGGCAGCCCTTTTTGTAGTGGCTAGAAACTGGAAATTGAATAGATGCCCTTCAATTGGAGAATGGCTGAATAAATTATGGTATATGAATATTATGGAATATTATTGTTCTGTAAGAAATGACCAGCAAGATGATTTCAGAGAGGCCTGGAGAGACTTACATGAACTGATGCTGAGTGAAATGAGCAGAACCAGGAGATCATTATACACGGCAACAACAGTACTATATGACAATTAATTCTGATGGACATGGCTCTCTTCAACAATGATATGTTTCAAACCACCTCCAATTGTTCACTGAGGAGAGCCATGTACACCCAGAGAGAGGGATGCGAAATGTGGACCACAACATAACATTCTCATACTCCTTGATTGATGTTTGCTTACATTGTGTTTCCTTTATCTGATATATCGTTTGTGTAGATAAGATTTTTCTTGCACAACAATGATAAGTTTGGAAATATGTATACATATATTCGATTTGCCAATATTTTAACATAATTAACATGTAGTGGATATCCTGCCATCTAGGGAAGGGGTGGGGAAGTTGGGGGGAAAAATTTGTAACTGAAAACTATGTAGGGGTTATTGTTGAAGAATTACCCACACATATGTTATGCAAATAAAATAAAATTTAAAAAAAATATCTATTTCTGTACATATCTAACTCAAAATGGAAAACCCAATCCAAGTGTCAACTGTTGTGGCTACTGATGCATCATTGATATTCTGGAACAATTACAGAATAAATTTTTCATTTGATTCCCAAAGAATTCTTCTTTTTCATAAAGGGTCCAGCAAGATAACAAGTGAAAAGATTTCCCATTTGGAAAGCTTAACCTTTCCTGATAACTATCCCAAGTTTCAGAGAAATGCCATCCTCTCAATATACTTTGGACAGAAAATGCCATCTGCATCCAGAAAAAGAACTAAGGAGACTGAATGAATGTGAATCAACACATGCTATGTTCACTTTTTTTTCTGTTTTTTTTTTAATCTCTCCCATGGTTTTTCCTTTTTGCTCTGATTTTTCTCTCCCAACATGATTCATAAACCAATGTGTGTTAAAAAATAAATACAAATTAAAACAAAACAAAAATAAATAGCTAGATAGATAAAGCTTATTGGGTTTGACCCCAAAGAAAAAGGAGGAAAACTTTCCTTTCTTTACAGAGATAGAAGGCCTATGGTTCTGGGCTGTAGATACAGGGTGTTACAAGCCTTAAGCTTAAAACTCCAAAAAAGACTTTTGTGACTACTTGTTGAAATATTGGTTAATTTTGCTGCTGAACTAATTAAACAATTCACCATCTTTCTCTCTGTCTTTCTATTATATGTGTATGTGTGTACATATATATATGCATACATTCTCACCTGCTGAATTAAACAACTCTCTCTTTCTCTCTGATTTTCTCTGTCTCTCTGTCTCTCTGTCTCTCTGTCTCTCTGTCTCTCTCTCTCTCTCTCTCTGATTCTCTCTCTCTCTTTCTCCATTACAAAGAATATCTCTAGGGAGCAGAAGTGAGTAGAGAATATTTAAAAATAAATATGATATACACATAAAAATTAAACAAGAATTTTTAAAGTAAAACAAACAAAAAAAGTCCTCCATCCACATGCTCATGTCTGACTCATATTGATCCAGGCTTCAGTTCATGAAAAATGAGGTTGTTTGTAGCAATCACAATTACTCCTCTAATTGACACAGGGGATGTTGAAATTGTTGGTTCTTCCTACTAAGCTAGGACCTTGATTCCAGAAGTGTTTCTCTGACAACTGTAACCTGAACAGCAAGATGTAGGCGTCTTCTTCCCAGCTCCCAGGTGTCAAGGAGAGACACTGAGAATTTAGTCAAGGGTTCGAATAAACTGCTTGGAGACAAGGTTCTTTCCCAAGATCAGGGAGATAAGGAAGCAAGAGAAATAGGGTCTCATCTAGAAGTTTTCTTCTTAAAGCAAAAAGTTATTGAGCAGCTATTATGTTCAAGGTGCTATAAAGCAAATAAAGAAGTCTAAGAGCCATCAGCATTGAATCTGTTGTTTTAAAGTTCCACAGAATTAGAGGGTACAGGAAGATCCTACTTCCCAGTATTCTGCTGACCTTATTCAGGTTAAAACTGGGCCTAAGGGCCTGTAAAACTAGCAAGATTAGAAGAAATGGGGAAAAGAAATTCATCTTCACCACATCACTGGATCATACTATTTGAAGAAAAAAATTTAGAAATTTAGAAATTTTACGCCCAAGAAAAGAAATTACTTTTCCCAACATCCTAATATGTTATGTCCAAGACTATTTCTGCTAAACCAGCAGTTCTCAAAGTATAACCTAGGCACTGGTGGAAGTCACTTTCAAAATGTCCAAGAGATCAAAATAATTCTCACAATAATACTAAGAAATTTTAATTTCTTTTTTAATTAATTTTTTTTATTTTGTTACATTTTAAGTTCTGAACTGTCTCCGTCTCCACTCTGCACTAAAAATCATCATTTGACAAAGATTTATAAATATATGTAAAACCACATTATGCATACTTTTATTTATCAATTCTTTCTCTGGAGGTGAATAGCATTTTCCTTCATATATTCTTTGCAGTTAAGTTGAATATTTATAATATTCAGAATAATTCAGTTGTTCACAATTATTCTTCAAACAATAGTACTGTTACTACATACAATGTTCTTTTGGTTCTGCTCATTTCACTTTTCATTTTTTCATGCAAGTCTTTCTTTGCTTTTTCTAAAATCAACAGTTTCACCATTTCTTATAGCACAGTAATATTCCATCCCATTCTAATTCTAATACAGTCAATATTAATAGATAAAACCCATATGACCAAAAGCTCTTATGGTAAGAATGGATGAAGTTTCTTAATGATTTTTCAAAGGATACAGGAGTCTTCAGACCAAAAAGTTTTGAGAACTGTTGTACTATACCATACTACTTCTGGAATAGACCAATCTCAATATCCTCAAGCTGAATATCTAGACTAAAAGATAATTAACAATCAGATAAAATAAATGACAAAGTTAAAAGTACTTGGAATCAAATGAGTGAATAAGTGACTAAAGATACCAGAATCTAATCAATTGAAGAGTTACCCAGACCCTGAGAACATCTGTTGCCCCTGCCACTCTGCCCATAGTCCTGAAGTCCTTTGTCCAGTCCTTCCACCTCCCACCAAGGAATTTATCCTAGTCTATTCCTAGCCACATGCAAAAATGAAACTGCTATCAATATGGCCAAAAATTATTTGTAAGATGTTGCTATCCCTTCACCAACGTCTTTTCTCCCTGGAAATGATTTCAGAAGCATGAGGATAGCCAAACAAGCTGTCTTGAGAATCAGATGAAGAGAGAAAGCAATTATCTGGAAAGACATTTTCCAGGGAACATCTTCAGGCTAGCAGTAGAGAGGCCTTATTTCCAGGCTCTTTTTTTTTTTTTTTTTTTTTGAAGTCCCTTTTAATAGTTGCATTTGGTTTACTGGGTGTGGCCCAAAGGGGCTGGGAGCCCAGCTATTCTGTGGCAATTTGTGAAAGGAGATAAATTAGTTTTTTAGCATATTCACCTCCTCCCCCTTTTCCTGTCCTCACTTTTTAGAACCAGCATAAATATCTATTTCTTGCTGGCTACCCTCTGCTCAAAGGTCCAGATGTTAGGACCATAGCCAGTGACCTTAGCCTTTTGACTGTTCATCCCCCATCAATCATATCCTTATTTCCCAAGAAACTAATGCCAAATCCTCAAATTATCCTGTCTTACTCCTTTAAGTCTCTCCTTTCAGCTAGCACCAATATGTTAATATAGTCTACAATTTACTGTTAATGGATAAGGAAGAATTTTCTTTAACCCTCACAAGGAATTTTAAGAAGGAACTCCATTTAATGGTTTCCAATATCTTAACCTATAATAATGAATGGTAAAGGGGCACTTGGATGGTACAATGGATAGAGAAAGGCCCTGGAGTCAGGAGGACTTGAATTCAAATTCAGCCTCAGACGCTAACTAGCTCTGTGTGTGACCCTGAACAAGTCATTTAACCTTGATTGCTTTAAAAAAAAATTAATGGTAGAATTTTTTAATTCAATAAAAGGGCAATGCAGAATATGTCTGGGCTCAAGGCGTTCTTAGAGACACCCTTCAAGTCGTAATTACTCTTCTTTATTATTTTGGCCTTGCATCAAAACAATAGTAGTTATAGCTGCCTTCATCCACAAGCCACATCTGGAAACTTCTCTGTACTTATTCTTCTTTGATTGTGTTATAATTCTTATTATCTTCTAATGCTGGCTTCAACATCTTAACATAAACCTAGAGCCACTCAGTTCAGCAAAACTTCATTCAGCAATTTGGCAAAGACCCTCATTTCTTGCCTATTTCCTCAAAAGTCTTTATCTTCAACCTGAAGATTGTTGTTCTATTTCTCAGAAAGACAGGAAGGAAATCTTCCTTTCTTTCCTATCTATTCTATTTTGTACTGTCTTCCTTTACCTTCCCCCATGACCAGCTCATCTCTTCTTCACTTTATTCATAAAATTATATAGAGAGAAGAAACCTTAGATGACTTTTAGTCCCATTCTCTCATTGTAAGATGAAGAAACCAACACCAAGAGTCATTAAATGATTCCTTGAAAGTTACAAAAGTAATAACAGAAGCAAGATTTTGACTCCAAAACCAAAGTTCTTTTCCAAAGTAGCATGTATTAGACTACCTGTCATTTAGGGGTGGGGGTGGGGGGAAGGAGGGGAAAAGCTTGAAACAAAAAAAAGTTTTACAAAGATCAATGTAGAAAAATCACTCATGTTCTGTAAATAAAAAGCTTTAATAAAAAAAGAAATAATGGAAATTAAAAGTGCAAAAAGAAATTATAATATGGCACAGATGGAGGGAAAGCAGAGTCAAAAAGATGGCATACATGTAATTCATGAATTTATGTGGGGAAAACTCAATTCTAGAGGTGCTCTTCAAAATCACAAACTATTTCTTTGGCTCATTATACCTTAACATAGAGTATACAGAAACAAATCTCTGGGATGGAGAGGGAGGAGAATAGTTTAAATTTCTGAAGATGTAGGTAAAAAAGATTCCCCCAATCTCTATATAAGAACTTGAGGAAACAGTCCAACTAGTGGATATAGCTCAGCCTTTTTTCTACTACCACAAAAAAAAAAAATGTAAATTGTTAAGTTATTCAACTACCTTTCTGAGTTGGAGGTCTGAAATATGGGATCCAGGAACTCTCCCATTGGGCCAAGGAAACAAGATCACATATGTCTCTACCCCAAAGGAACTATTAAGAGCTACCAGCTCTGCTCTTCCCTCAGGATCTCACAGACAAAATGAAAAAAAAAAGGGGGGGGGGGCTCAGCAGTTCTGTTGGTTCTCTTCTAAGTGACAATAAAGGAGTGTTTTCTATAAGAATTTAAAACAATAAATTCATGTTCCATAAGTGGAAATCCATCCTCCAATAGGAATTCAAGGCCAATGATCATATCCTGATACAAAATCTCAAAGTCCCAAATAATTGTTTGATTCTAAGCCTATCAGTTCATTCCCAATCACTGAAACTAGCTGTAAATGTTCTTAGTCCTCTTAATGAAAAGGGTCATGTCTGCAGCTTTTATAGGGAATTGCTCTCAAAATCCTAATGAAGTCTCTCTACCTTATAATTTCATCAAGACCAATCCCCTACATACACAATTACTACCATCATATAAATGAAAAGAACATTAGGAAGCAATAAAACTCACGTCAAGTCAAACATAATATCAGTATCAAACTATCAAAGTTAAAATTTAGAATATGTGCATGCATTTTTTGGAGAAAAAACATGAGGAAA
>JAJPUD010001916.1:167499-194338 GCA_023553655.1 Myrmecobius fasciatus
GGCAAGAGAGGAGAGAGGAGAACAGAAGACAAGGGGAAGAGGAAGAAAAAGTGAAAAGATGAAGGGCAAAAGCTAAGGTTAAAGAATTGATATATATATATATATACATATATATATATATTATTTACTAGTTTACTAATGCAGGTAAGCCCCTTCTTAGTGACTTACAGTCTTGAATAGTTGCCTAAATCACTGCCTAGAAGTCACACTGTTCCTTTCTGTCAGAGGTGAGACCTGAACCCGTCGTCTGGCTTCAAGACCAGCCATGGTGCCTCTGAAAGTGAAGGGGAGAATATTAAAAAAGGAGGGAAAGGATAAGAAAATAATAAAAGGGAGAGGAAGTAATGAAGGCCAAATGTCTTCTTGATTTTTCACTTACCTGAAATCCTTTAATCATTCCATGGAGGATCTGCCCTCTTGAGGGACTTAGTGCTTGATGCTATTTGTGAATTTGCCTCCTGGTGAACCCAGAGTTCTGTAGCAGGGGAAGATCCAGCTGGACAGTCTAAAAGGAGAAATCAGAGCCACTTGTTCAAACAGCCTCAAGCCTCCCAAATCTCTCCAGACTCTTTGAGTGAAAGAATATGGGGGGAGGGGGTGGCTTGGGAGGTGGCTGAATTAGGGAAAAGAATGACAGCCATAAGATTTTATTTTAATTTATTTTTTCCATCAGCTTTTTCCATTCCAGGAGGAGTAATTTTTTTCGTATTGGAATCAAAGTGCTCAATCCCAACCCTTCTGTTTTATCTCGACCTCCTCTCATGGTTTTGTTTGAAAAGTGACAGCTTTGGGACATCCCTGACTGTTTCCTATTAGGGGCAGAGGGTTCACCAGTGTGTCCTTCGGATGTTCCCCATTACACAGTGGGGATTTTAAAGCAGAAACACACACTAACAGAGTTACAGTTGGCTGGATACCAAACCCTGATCCCCTCACTTATCTCATGGAGATTTCAGAAGCACTCCAGGCAAAACCAACTCCCTTCCTATACGGAAGGGGAAGAAGGGGAAGAATATTGTTTTCATACTCTGCCACCTTGAAACTATAGGGGGAGTAGTCAGAATATGATGTGATGGTGTTGGGAAGCCCACCTTACCCCCCCAACAGCTCTTGTACCCTGCCATCACTCACTCCAAGCATCTGTGATTGAGTAATAAAATAAGACAGACTGAAGGAAAGCAGAGCCAAAAGGATCATATCATATTCATGTAACTCACAGCCCACGACCCCCAAGATTTCATCCTTCCTCCAAGAAGCAGATGATAACTCCTACACCAATTTACTAAAATGCTCTTTATGAATTTCTGTGGACAATCACAACAACAAAATCATCATCTTTTGTTTAGCCTGGTGATTAGTCTGTTAGGTCACTGGATAACAGACATACAACTTATTGCCAATCTATACTCATTATCCTTCCAGCTTGGGAAAACTCGACATTGCTGGTACTTCTTGGCCATAGAGCCTTTGAGATCTCAGTGACACTTCTTACTGCAAGGAAGAATCAGAATTGAACTTAATTGGACAATTACGTACTTCATGGCCAGAAATCCTACCATCACCCTTGTTTCCTTAAAATTAGACATTAAGCTCTCTAGGATCTTCTCAAATAGAGATCCCTTAGAAAAGCAACACTTTAATTCCTTAAAAAATTTTTTTTCAGTCTCTTTCAGGAAGAGAATTTTAAATAGTAAGGAAATATGTAAGCATAGTAAGGAAAATTGCTAGATTTGGAATTAATTCAGCTCAAAAAGCATTTATTGTCTATTTTGTGCCAGTCACTGTGCTAGGTACCAAGGATACAAAAAGAGACAAAATACAGTCCTTGCCCTCAAAGGTATTTTGATTTAATGGGGGAAAGAGGTAGAATAGATATCTCTTTCAAATGCATGCTTTAACATTAGTTAGCTCTGTGACTTTGGGCAAGCCATCTTATCTCTCTGTGCTTCAGTTTCTTTGCCTATAAAAATGTATGGTCCTTCCTAATTCTAGATCTATAATTATTTTTTAAATTTCCAAGAGTATATGAGCCCTAACCTAAAAGAGCTACTAGGCTTACTTTGGGAAACATTTCCTAAATTGGCTCTTGGAAGCTATTTCTTTCTCTCTACAGGTGAGGTTGTGTCTATCCAATCACCAAAGGCAGATGAGACTTATATTTAGCTTGCATATTAAGGGTTTTGTGTTTTGTTTTATTTTGTAAATTGAGATGTGGTTCTTGTCCTTGAAAATTTTACAATTAAATTGGGGAGAAAAGATAAAGATAGTAACAAGAAAGCAGTATTGCCAAAATGCTCCCTTCTGGTGCACATGACTACACCATTCTCTCTTTTTTTAAAATAGTGTTTTATTTGTTCCAATTACATGTAAAGACAATTTTTAACATTCATTTTGGAAAGATTTTGAGTTCCAGATGTTCTCCCTCCTTTCTCTCTTCCTCCCTACAAAGGTAAGGATTTTAAATAAATTATATTTGCATAATGCATGATTACATCTTGAAACTACTATAGAGTGTGTGAATATTGTATGGAAAAGTGCTAACAATGTTTGGATCTGTTTGTTTGTTTTTAGAGCACAAAGCAATATTTATAGAAGCAAAGCAATAGCAAAGAATTAGAAAAAAAAGGAAATACCCATCAATTAATGAATGGCTAGATATTAATATAATATTACTGTGCTTCAAGAAATAGTGGTGTGCTGGTACAGGGATGTAGGAGAAGACTATATGAATTGATGGAAAGTGAAGTGAGCAGAAGCAGGAAAACAATATAGACAATGGCTGTAAAAATGTAAATGGAAAAATAACAAAACAATTAAAACTGAATGCTGTGCAAATATAACTAAGTTGGCTCAAAGAAAAAGAAAGGAAAAAGCAGAGGTGGAGTATGGTGGATACAGAATATTTCATGCAATCACCTACTTTTTCAACATGCAGTTTAGTGTTGCTGAATTGTTTTTTCCCTTCTTTTTTATTTTCTGCTATAAGAGATACTAGCTAACTATGAATTGATAAGGGGAAAGTCCTTGTTAGCTCTTAAAAAATTATATCAATTTGAGTTATTTAACATTTTTATATAAGAGCATGATGCAGTGCAATGTGTTACAATTGGAGCCAGAAGATTTAGGTTTCAGTGCTGGCTTTGAGCTCAAATCCCCAACATATGATACTGGGGAAATCAAATACTCTTCTGTACCTCATTTTCCCCAGCTGTAAAATTAGGAGGTTGGCCTACATGACCTCAAAGTTCCTTTCTATCTCTAAATCTATAATCTTTTAATCAATGACTTGGATGAAGATATAGATGGTACAAGTATGGAGGAGACAGCTAACACATTAGATGACACAATTAGCTTCCCAAAAGATCTCTACAGACTAGAGGAATAAGGCAAATCTGTTAAGATGAAATTTGAGAGGAATAAAGGCAATGTTTTATGCTTGTGTTTAGTAAATGAACTTCACAAGTACCAGATGGGGAAGGCATGGTCAGAAACAGTTCAAGTGAAAAAGATTTGGGAGTTTTAGTAGACTACAAACTTAATATGAATCAGCAGGATGAGAGAGAAGCCAAAAAAAAATGCTAATACGATCTTAAGCCACAGTAAGAGAGACATAATGTTCCTGGGTACATTGGGGAAGGGTATTGAAAAAATGAAGGCATGAAGGATATAAGGCAACCTTGGAGCCAGGGAGATTTGGGTTTTGATACATCCTGGCTGTATAGGTCTGGGCAAGCTACTTGACTTTTTGGTGTCCTAAACAGCAAAGACTATAAATTGGCAGAGGAAGGTGAAAGTTTGCAATGGTAAAAAGTTTTCTAGTCTTGAAGGTTCCAGTGATATCATTAGTCAAATGATATCCCTACCCCTGCCCCAATTGATAAAGTGGGACAGATTCAGAGAAAGAAGAGCTGGATAGGAAGAGAAATAGAAACTGCGCCCATACCCAGATTAGATAAACAATTGTGAGTGTCCTGTATCGAGTACACACAAAAGTTGTGTTTAAGCATTGGTAAATCATGGATGAAACATTCATGGTTCATTTATAAATCTCTTATCCCTATCTTATTTGCATGCTGAAATGTTCATATATGAGGATATTTTAAAGATTTATAATGAAAAAGACAATTTTTTAAAAGATTAAATTTATTCTGTGTAGCCTCAAAAGCCAGCAATAGGAAGAATGGATAAAATTACAAAAAAGCAAATTTCAGATCATGGTGAGAAATTTTTTTCACTAATAATAGTTGATATTTATAGAGTACTTTCATGTTTGCAAAAATCTTGACATATTTGACATCATTTGATTCTCACAACAGCCCAGTAGGATAGATAATATTTTTCCCCTTGTACTTTTGATTGATTTAAGGGAGGTGTCCAAGCTTTATTGATACCTAGTTTACATTTGACTAATTTATTCTACAATTCAATTCCAGCAGCTTCCTTACCCACTAAAAAAATTTTTTTTGACGAGAAAAGTCAATCTGAAAGAAGAAACTTACTCAGGATCACAAAGCTAGTTAACTATCTGAGATAGAATTTTAAATCTGATCTTCCTGATGTTAAAAACTAACATTCTTTTCACTATACCATAACCATAATCAGAGCTATCAGAAAATAAAATGGATTGCTTTAGGAGGACGGCTAGATGATGGGATTCCTATTAAGGTATGGGTTGAATTAGATCAAGAGTTTTTAACTTTTGTGTCATGGACTCCTTTGGGAATCGGATGAAGTCTATGAATCCCTTCTCAGAATCATGATTTTAAATGCATAATATAAAACACACATAAGATTACAAAGGAAACCAGTTAATGTTGAAATATAGTTACTAAAATATCTTAAGCAATTTCATGAACTCCAGCTTAAGGACCCTGGAACTAGATGGCCTGTGAGGTTGCTTCTCTCTCTGATTTCCAGTGATTTTGTGGTATTTGCTTGTCTACCTCCCCACTACCACTTCTGCCACCACCATTCAGCATCTAGACCAAGGAGCTATGCAGCGAACACTCAGGAAGCACTTACTGGATGAATTTATTGTTGGTTAAATCACAGCTTCCTAGACTCATCAAAACTCAGTTTTATAAACACTCAAGCTCTAAGGAACAGCCTCATTCCTTGTCATGGAGTAGGGGGTGGAGGCTACTGCCAGGGGAAAGTCATTTAAGGCCTTTGCTGTCAGAGTCCTCTATTGGTTAAAGCCTTCAAACAGTCCCCATTAGCCAGGGATGAGAGCAGCTGGAATTCTTCCGTGTGGTCTGCCTCCTCAGCCCCTGAGCAGAGATTTCAACCTGGAACTACTTAAAAACCGGAAACAAAATCCTGCCTTAAACCCAAATAAACAAACAAACAGACAAGAAGCCTGCTTTGCTTAAGTTACAAGTAGAAATGCCAGAGGAATAAATGTGGGGATAAGGAGAAAGAAATGATTCCAAACTCAAAGAGAGTCCTACTTACCCTGACATCATCTATGGTCTCACTCACTCACCCTCAATCCCATTCAGGAGGTCACTACAGGTAGGTTTATAAAGACCTCAGTTATACACACTAAGCAATGACAAGCCAGCCATAGATAAGGACAAGTAGAGAAAAGCAAACTCATATTATGAGAAAGGTACTGAACTTGACATCAGGAAACCTGGTTTCAAATCCTGACTCTGATGTTACAAGTTGATTTCTTCATTGATAAGGTATAATAGAAAGAAATTGCTTGAATTTGAATACAAGACATAGGTTTGATCCCCAAATCTTCTACTTTTTTTTTCTGGGACTTTGGACTTATTTTCTCACTCTAGGTTCATATTATCTCCATTAGCAATCAATCAATATTTGTAAGCACCAACTATGTGCCAGAAACCTCCTTAGGCCTAAAGAATACAAAAATGAAATAGTCCCTGCCCTCCACATCAAGAAAAAACATGAACATATATAGTTGTAGCACTGCCTCTGGGCTTAGTATCCCAAACTCCCATTCCCGCAAGCAGATTAGGACTCTAAAAGGCAGTTGTCTACTTCTCCCATCAGGTGACACTTAAAAGTATTCTCAGTGATTTCCCAATACTGTTGCCAAGATGACACACAAAAATTGTGTTCAAGTGCGCATTTAGTAAGTCATGGGCGAAACAGACATTCATGGTTTCATTTATAAACTTCTTATCCCTATTTTATTTGCATGTTGAAATATTCATATATGTGGATATTTAAAGATTTAAAATGAAAAAAAATTTTTTAAAAGATTAAATTTATTCTATGTAACCTCAGAAGCCAGGACTAGGAAGAAGGGGTAAAGTTTTAAAAAAAGCAAATTTCAGAACATAGTGGTAAAATTTTTTTCACACACATATAAGAAGAAAGGAAACAAATATTTATTAAGGATCTATTATGTGCCAAGCACTTTACAAATGTTCTTATTTGATTCTCATAACATCTCTCGGAGGTAGGGGCTATTATTATTTTCATTTTACAGTTGAAGCAACTGAGGCAGTTAGAGATTAAATAACTTGCCAGGATCACATAGCTAGTGAGTATCTGAGGGTGGGCTTGAATTCAGGTTAAATTTCTGACTGCAGGCAAAGCACTGCATCCTTGGGCCACCCAGCTGCTTCTAGGCTCTCCCATTAAATGAATTCAAGTCTAGAAAATTCGTATGGCAAAAAAGGCAATTCACCTTTCCCAATTTATTGGAAGTCCTTTTCTTGCTTTTTGGAGTCCTCACAAAGCTCCTCTCATGTATAACTCTCTTGTGGGCCCCAATTTGGGCATCCCTTATAGAGTTCTACAATGGAACTCTCTACCCTGAGGAGGTCACATTCCCTGAAGCTGCCTTTCTTCAACATATGTGTTTGTGTGCTTATGCACCACATGCACATACATGTTATATATATATATATATATATATACATATATACATTTTCTTGTTTCTCTGATGATGGCTGGATGTCTTGTTTTATTACTGGTCCACACTCCTTAATGTCAAGAAGAGTAGTTAATGTAACATTCCCATTGGGTTCATTTTTTTCCACCCTTGCTTCTCATGGGTATAGGCACTGAGCTCTGACTCCTAAAAATATTCTGGAAGTTTGAATCTTGATGCAGTTATTATACTGTTTCCATTGCAGTCTCCTTCTCGCATATACATGGATCCCAGGTGTGTCTAATTCTTTCAAACAATCTCAAAATATTTCAACAACTGATTTCATCCAATGGCCAGAAGCATTTTTCTCCTTGTACTTTTGATTGATTTAAGGGAGGTGTCCAAGCTTTATTGATACCTAGTTTACATTTGACTAATTTATTCTATAATTCAATTCCAGCAGCTTCCTTACCCACTAAAAGTATCAGAAGTAAGGTATTTTGTTAATTACATTAATTTGAGTTGCGGTAGCATGAAACATCCTTCTTACATATACAATATAACCTGGGTAGTGGGGAGGGAGAGAAAAAGGGAAGTGGTAGAAGCTAAGGGGGCAGAGACTATGAAAAGTTTCATACAAAAGGTAAATCTTAAGAAAAACCAGACATTCCAGGAAATAGAGGTAAGGAGAAAGGACATTCCAGAAATGGGACACAAAAAATGCTAAGAAATGAAGATGGGAAATGGATGGTATCAGGGGATCTATCTGTCTAGTTGCATGATCCTGTTCAATAGATCCTATGCCCACCTCAGTAGTTATACAACCACCAATTACCAGAAGGTACTCTGGGCTAACTGCCAAGCTCTTTCTGGCTCTCAGAGAACTGGCTCATTTCCATTGTGGGTAGCAGCACTCACCTTATTTGTCTAGAGCTCTGGTTCATGTGTAGATTGATCCAGTCAGATCTTATTACAGGTGGTATTCCCTTGCCACCTATTTCCTTTTGCTACTGAGTTACAGTAGAACCCAATCACAAATATGACATAATGAACTCAATCATACAACCATGACTTAACTGCAGATAGTTTTTTACTCATATAGGGAAAGCAGCCTCACAAGTGTAGTTTGAAGTCTGTCCTTGTATGAGTGAAAAAGAAACAGAATAGACCTCTTCCCCACTCTTCTCTAAAGGATACAAGAAGAAATACGCAGTAGGAAACCTGTATATAAAGGTATATAAAAAAGGTATACAAATTGAACATTTACTGATAACAAATCATAATTTTGTGACCTCCCACATTCAATTACAAGACCCTATGCGGGGTCATGAACCACAGTTTAAGAACTGAGGGTCTAGAGGATATGATCAGATTTAATCTAAGTACTGATCATTTTTTTTATTAATACTTATTATTTGCAAAACATATGTATGGATAATTCCTAAACATTAACCCTTACAAAGCTTTCTGTTACAAATTTTCCCCCCTACTCCCCACCCCTCCCCTAGATAGCAGGATATCCACTACATGATAATTATGTTAGAATACTTAAGAAATCGAATATATGTATAGTTATTGCATCATTTTTTGTGCAGGAGAAATATCTACAAGAAAGAATAATCTGATAAAGGAAATACAATGCAAGCAAACCTCAATAGAAAACATGAAAATGTTATGTTGTGGTCCACATTTCACATCCCTCTCTCTGGGTGTATATGGCTCTCTTCACCGAACAATTGTAACTGGTTTGAAGCATTTCATTGCTGAAGAGAGTTATGTCCATTAGAACTGATCCTCATATAGTATTGTTGTTGCCATGAACAATGATCTCCTGGTTCTGCTCACTTCACTGAGCATCAGTTCATGCAAGTCTCTCCAGGCCTCTCTGAAATTGTCCTGCTTGTCATTTCTTACAGAACAATAATATTCCATAACATTCATATACCATAATTTATTCAGCCACTCTCCAATTAATGGGCAACCACTCAGTTTTCAGTTTCTAGCCACTACAAAAAGAGCTGCCGCAAACATTCTTGCACATGTGGGGCCCTTTCCTTCTCTTAGGATTTCTTTGGGATGTAAGCCCAATAGAAACACTGCTGGGTCAAAGGGTATGCATAGTTTGATAACTTTTTGAGCATAGCTCCAAATTGCTCTCCAGAATGGCTGGATCCGTTCACAGCTCCACCAACAATGCCTCAGTGTCCCAGTATTCCCACATCCCCTTCAACGTTCATCTTTATCTTTTCCTGTCATTTTAGCCAATCTGACAGGTGTGTAGTGGTACCTCAGAGTTGTCTTAATTTGCATTTCTCTGATCAATAGTGATTTGGAGCACCTTTTCATATGATTATAAATAGTTTTAATTTCCTCATCTGAAAATTGTCTGTACATGTCCTTTGACCATTTATCAATTGGAGAATGGCTTGAATTCTTATAAATATGAGACAATTCTCTATATATTTTAGAGATGAGACCTTTATCAGAACCCTTAAATGTAAAGATAATTTCCCAATTTGATGCTTCCCTCCTAATCTTGTCTGCATTAGTTTTGTTTGTACAGAAACTTTTTAACTTAATATAATCAAAATTATCTATCTGGTGTTCAATTAAGAGTTCTAGTTCTTCTTTGGACATAAATTTATTCCATCTCCACAGGTCTGAGAGGTAAACTATCCTATGTTCCTCTAATTTGGTTATAATATCACTCTTTATATCTAGATCATGAACCCATTTAGATCTTATCTTGGTGTGTGGTGTTAGGTGTGGGTCCAGCCTTAATTTCTTCCACACTAGTTTCCAATTTGCCCAGCAGTTTTTGCCGAATAGTGAGTAAGTACTGATCATTTTGCTTTTATTATTGGGATCTGTGTGTGTATGTGTGTTCTCACACACACACACACATAGAGAAAAAGAGACAGAGACAGAGCGATAGAAACAGAGACAGAGTTAGAGAGACAGACAGACAGAATGACCCAATTTTTTTTATCCAAATCTTGACCCCTTTCCACAATGCCAGTTCCACAATGAACACACATAGTGAATAGCAAAGAAAACCCAATATCCAAAGCAAAGTTTGGAAGCAAAACAGAAAATCAGAAGGGGTATGTAGAGAGGATATACAAGACAACACAGAGTAAAGGAGCTCTCCCACTGGAGGTAAGATAACTCAGTTTAACCAAGATAAAGTTACATATCCCATCCAAGGAGAAACTCCTAAAGTCTCTACTGTAGCTAGCTGGGAACAGAAACATAATGAAAGATGCTACCTTTTCTCATGGTTTTCCAGAATGTTTTCATTTAGCAATAGAAATCAAGGTTGGCCTCTTCCATCTTCTCCCTCAAAACTGGAAGTCATAAGTATCCAAAGTGACAACACTTGAAGAGAAATAAAGATGACTTGAAACATGAACAATCCCCAAAGGAACTGGCCAAGAACTGAAGCTCTTCTCCTCTCAACAACTCCACTCTGTGTTTTATGCATCATCTCTACCAAATAAGGAAAAACTTCCATACTAATAGGCTTTGGGATTGGGGGTGCTTTTGGAATAATAGAACCCAAAGAAATAAAACAAATAGAATGAATTTAATTGCACATGGAATGGAAACTCAAAACTTTGCCCCAAAGGAACACAGTTCTGGAGCTTAGAGTCAAACTTCCTTCTGCCACTTTTGTCAATAAGGACAGAATTCATTCAATTTTATTCCACCCTCCCTCCTCTTCTCAGGAAGAAAGGAAGGAAAGAAAGAAGGGAAGAAGGGAGAAAGGAAGGAAAGAAGGAAGGAAGGAAGGAAGGAAGGAAGGAAGGAAGGAAGGAAGGAAGGAAGGAAGGAAGGAAGGAAGGAAGGAAGGAAGGAAGGAAGGAAATACTCTTTTAAAAAATTGAAGGGATTTAGGCAGTGATGACATGTCCTGAAGATTTGGCAGCTCTGTCAATTAGTCACTATATAACCATGAGTAAATGCATTACAATTATAATTTGTAATATATAGCATTTAAAGGCTAACAGAGTTCTCTATATAGATTATCTTATTTGATACTCTTATATTCTCTAAATCTAAATTTTCAATCTGTAAAATGGGGATAATAAAACTGACATTACCTTTATTATATCATTGTGAGGAAAGCAGTTTGTAAACTATAAAGTACTATAATTTTTAAGTGGATAGAGCAACTTTTTTGGTTCAAACCTGTGATTTGATCCATTGGGCAATTACCTAGTAAGGACACACCTATCAGAGCAGACAATATATTATGTAAGAGAATTGTTTGGGGTACTCAAAGTTTAAATTTGCCCAGGATCATCCTATCAATATAAGGAATGGAGGGAATAAGCATTTATAAGCATCCACTGTGTGCCCAACACTGTATTCAGTGCCTTATAGTATACATATAGATCCATATATGATCTACACAATAACCTTAGGAGGCAGGTGCTATTATTATAACTATTTTATAGTTGAAGAAACTGAGGCACACCAATTTTAAGTGAATTGTCCAGGATTCCACTGCTAATAAATATGGATTTGAACTCAGGTCTTCTTGACCCCAGGACCAGTGCTCTATTCACTGTGCCATCTAGCTGTCTATGTATCAGAGATGAGTCTTGAATATTGTTCTTTCTGACAGAGCCCAGTATTCTAGCTGCTATATCATATTATAAATATGGATAGGAATAGAAACTCAGCCTGGAATGTTATTGGTATAGCTAATGTCTAGATGAAGGAACTTTTCCTTCAATAATTATAGGACTATTCTCTCTCTACAAGTTATATTCTTAAAAAGTTGTCCAGAGCAGAGATTGAACACGTTCAACCTATAAGGCTCCCAAATCAGACTAAAAAGTAACTAGAAAACATTTAACAAAATAAATAAATATGCAAATAGATAATGTTAATATAAATTTTCTAAGTAGATAGGGCTCCTTCATGAATCCTTATGTACAATTTAGTACATAAATTTTGTATTTGACTTTGACATCACTGACCTAGAACAGAAAAATCAAAAAAAAAAAAAAACAAAAAAGCAGGGGCAGTGAGAAAGGAAATTAGAGTTAGAGTAGATTAAAGAAGGAAATAATCCTAAGCAAAATAAACCCTGAGGATGTACAAAAATATTCATAACTCTTTTTGAGATGACAAATAATGGGAATCCTTTATAAAGAAGTCCTTATAAATTGGGGAATGGATAGCATATAATGGAATATTATAGTGCCAAACTCTTATCAGTGTAATAACCAATCAAGATTCCAGAGTTCTAATAAAGAAACAAGCTAGCTACCTCCTGATAGGGAGATGAAGGACTCGGAATATAAAATGAGATTTTTTTTGGAATTTTAAAAATTTTGATTATGTACTTGTAATATTTTTTTTCTTGTATTCTCAGTTGAAGAGAGAGGGTTTGGGGTGGGGGAATAAGAAAATTGATTAAACCAAATAAAATATTTTTAAAATATAATTATGGAGGTTTGGGGGGGGAAGATTTATGTTTTCTTTCACAACATGACTTTATGGAAATGTTTTACACAACGTCACATGTGACAATTGGGAAAGAGGGGTTAAGAGAATCTGGAACTTAAAATTTTAGAAAGAAATGTAAAAAAATTGTTTTAAATGTAACTAGGAAAAACATAAATATTAAATTGAAGGAAAAAATGAATATTTAAAGGAAAATGTAATGGTGAAATGTTTAACAAAATAAAAATACAATAAAAATATAGATGTTGTTAATTTGTGATTCTTTGAGTCAACATGAGGGCCAAAGTGATCTGTCTATATTTGAGTTACTTTGGAAAGTTAAGCAACTTATCCATTGTCATATTGCCAGTATATTTTAGGGGCTGGCCTTGAATACAGGACTTCTTTATTTCAAAACTAACTCTCTTTATACACCCTATACCACACTGCCTCTTTCTCTAACTGTAAAAGGTATTAATTTTATTTTCAAACAAAAAAAAAATCTTTATCCCCACTTTCTCTTTTCCCTCAGAAAATAAAGCCTCTGTTACAAATATCGATAGTCGGAGAAAACAGATTTTCACATTGTCCACATTCCTCCAAAATATGCTTTAATCTGTAGTCTGAGTCAATATCCTCTCTAACAAGAGGTGGGTGGCATATTTCATCAAGAAACATGTGCTTGATCATTGTGTTGGATGGAGTTCCCAAGTCCTTTAAAATTATTTATCTTTTCAACATTATTGTAATTGTATAAATTGTTCTGGTTCTACTCACTTCACTCTGCAACAATTTATATACATCTTCCCAAGTTTCTCTAAAACTTTGCTCTTCATCATTTCATATAACATGATACTATCCTATCCAAAAGTGTGCTGGTAAATGCTTAATAACCTCCTGAAAATAAATATACATATCTATCTATCTATCTATATACATATATAGAGATAGATGCACACACATGAAGTTATATACATATGTATGTACATATGTATGGTTATACACATGTGTTTATAAATATATGTACATGTGTATTCATATGCACATGTGACATATTTTCAAATGTAATTTAACTTATTAACATTTTCACCATCACTTTTTGAAGTCTAGACATCTAATAATGCAACAAATCAAACCCTGATTTGTAGTATTTGCTGAATTCTAAGGTGTCAGTCATTCAGTCAATAAATATTTGTCAAACACTTACTATATTAAGTTTTTGGAGTTCTCAATCTCTTCCATCACATGGAGTTCCGTGGTCAGTACTTCCTTCTGCACTAGCAACAGCAATAATGGTTCACGTATGACTAGTACTTTACAGTTTACAAAGTACGTTGCTCACAATAATTCTGTGGGATAGAACATTTATCATAATTTCCATTTAACAAGTATCAGTGTGAAGCACTCAAGATAGAAAAAGAGACAAAAGACAGACTCTACAAGAAGGTCAAAATTTGGGGGGCAGCTAAATGGTGCTGGGGATAAAGCACCAGTACTGAAGTCCGGAGGACCTGAGTTTAAATCCGACCTCAGACACTTAACACTTTGTAGTTGTGTAACTCTGGGCTAGTCATTTAATCTCAATTGCCTCATCAAAACAAAAACATTTTTTTTAAAGAAGCTCACAATCTAATAGGTATAAATGTTCACACTGAAAATTTAACAGACTAACCCAAGCTGGCTTCAGAATAACCCTGATTCTATCAGTTCATGCACCATAACATGTTCAGCGTCTCCCTTCCAATTTCCTGTTCTTTCCCATAAGGTATTTTTTTATTATTATTGTAACCTCACTGGATAAAAATGTATGCTTTTAATTTAAAATGTCTACTAGTTGCTTATATGTTTCTAACTCTAAAGAGGTCAAAATTGATACTTTTTTATATGGGAATTATGATAGATGATCTATTCCACAGAGTTATTGTGAGGAAAGTATTTTGTAAACCATAAAGTACTTGTCAAATATCCATTATTGCTGAAAGCTGGTGTAGAAGGAGACCTAGCCACTGAACTCCCTGCAATGGAAGAGATTGGGAACTCCAAAAGTATCCAGTTTATTTCAGTGAACATAGAAGTTGCAGATCTTTCGACTTGGGGCAGGAAGGCAGCACTTAAAAGTTGGTAGTGTAGAGGCAAAGCCCCAAAAGAGATGCTGAAAAGACATCAAGATATTGGGGAAATCCTCTGTGAATCCTAAGAGCAAAATGGGAATGAAGTTTGAGAGACAAGCCATCTCTCCAGCACCAACCTTGTACCTGGCAGGCTGACATTCCTCCCTGCAGACCAGGCAGTTGGAACATTTTCAAAGTCCACAATACAATGATTTCAGCAGTTCCATTGTTCCCAGGCTTTCCCTGGGACTTTCGTGTTTCCAGGAGAAGGCCGGAAGGGTGAAGCTTCCAACCCCAGACTGTAGATTCTGCCAAAAAGGAGGAACTAAAGGTGCTAATTTAACATTCCTAAAGAGTCTCCAAGAACATTGTGGTTGATTCAAACGACAAGGATTTCCAATTCATAGATTTCTTTCTTTAAAAAAAAAAATAATAATTGCATCTAAGTATCACATTTATAGCTGTTTAAAATAGATTTTTACATTTTTTTTGTATTTGCTAGATTTTCTCTATTGATAGTCTTCTTTTCCCCCGAATTATAGTAGTATTTTTATCTCCACTCTGCAAATGCCATCTTTGATAGCTATCTGTATAATAATTCATTAATTACAGGCTCCATGCAGGTCTTTACTTTCTGTCCCAAAGTTCAAGACAGGATGATTGGTTTATTAACGCCCCACTTTTGGATTTGATCTCCATCGAAGTTAACTTCATACAGAGATATCACTTGAGATACTATTTGACAACTGTTGACAATCAGTTCACATGATTGAATTGGGTGATGGTTTTGACTTTGGATTCAAAGAATCTGGGTTTAAATGTTGCCTCTACTACTTACTACCTGTGCTGTTTAACAAGTCACTTAACCTGCCTGAGACTCAATTTCCTCATCTGTGAAATGAAGTGATTATATTAAAGGATCTCTGGAATAAATTTATGTCCAGAGAAGTACTGGAACTCTTAACTGAACACCAGATAGATAACTTTGACTATATTAAGTTAAAAAGTTTTTGTACAAACAAAACCAATGCAGTCAAGATTAGGAGGGAAGCAATAAATTGGGAAATCATCTTTACATTTAAGGGTTCTGATAAAGGTCTCATCTCTAAAATACATAGAGAATTGTCTCATATTTATAAGAATTCAAGCCATTCTCCAGTTGATAAATGGTCAAAGGATATGAACAAACAATTTTCAGAGGATGAAATTAAAACTATTTGTAGTCATATGAAAAGGTGCTCCAAATCACTACTGATCAGAGAAATCCAAATTAAGACAACCCTGAGGTACCACTACACACCTGTCAGATTGGCTAAAATGACAGGAAAAGTTAATGATGAATGTTGGAGGGGATGTGGGAAGGCTGGGACACTGATACATTGTTGGTGGAGCTGTGAACGGATCCAGCCATTCTGGAGAGCAATTTGGAACTATGCTCAAAAAGTTATCAAACTGTGCATACTCTTTGACCCAGCAGCATTTCTATTGGGCTTATATCCCAAAGAAATCATAAAGGAAGGAAGGGCCCCCCGTGTGCAGGAATGTTTGTGGCAGCCCTTTTTGTAGTGGCTAGAAACTGGAAACTGAATGGATGCCCAGCAATTGGAGAATGGCTGAATAAATTATGGTATATGAATATTATGGAATATTATTGTTCTGTAAGAAATGACCAGCAGGACAATTTCAGAGAGGCCTGAAGAGACTTGCATGAACTGATGCTGAGTGAAACGAGCAGAACCAGGAGATCATTATACACGGCAACAACAATACTATATGATGATCAATTCTGATGGACATGGCTCTCTTCAACAATGAAATGTTTCAAACCACTTCCAATTGTTCAGTGAAGAAAGCCATATACACCCAGAAAGAGGGATGTGAAATGCGGACCACAACATAACATTGTCATACTTTTGATAACCTTTTGTTTGCTTACATTGTGTTTCCTTTATCTGATATGTCTTCTGTGTAGATACAATTTTTTTTCTTGCACAACAATGATAAGTTTGGAAATATGTATACACATATTTGATTTGCCAAATATTTTAACATAATTAACACGTAGTGGTTAATCCTGCCATCTAGGGGAGGGATTGGGAATAGGGGGAAAAATTTGTAACAGAAAGCTTTGTAAGGGTTAATGTTGAAGAATTACCCATACATATGTTTTGCAAATAAAAAAAAAAAAGATTAAAGGATCTCTGACTTCTTTCAACTCTAAAATAGTGATTTCATGACTAACTAGTAGATTAATTTAATCTAACATATAAACACTAATAGAGAAATAATTCAATGGTCAATTGTTACTGTCAAATGATCATTACATTCACCTTTTTCTTTTCTGATAAATATATCATTAATGTTCTTTTTTATATCACTGTCACCCCCCAATAACTGTCACATACACACACACACACACACACACACATATTCAACTTCTTTATAACACAGGATTACATTAAGCACAACAAATCAATACATAGTATAGCGCATCATGAGCATTTTTTTTTTCTCTCCTTCATCTGCTGACAGGGGAAAGGTGACTTTGACTGACAGTTCTCTGAAGTCACAGCTGATCACCCCATCTGAATTCTAATATCTTTCAAGATTGCTTTCCTATACATTATTCTGGTCATTTTATACATTGTCTTCCTGGTTCTGTTACTTCAATACATCAGATTAATCCTTTCAATGGCTTCATCTTTATGTCGAAAGGATGATGCATTTTTGAGGATGGAGCGTTTCAGAAGTTTCGAGTGTCTTTGAAATATGTGACTATGGAAATGGAAGGCATTATTAAGCAAGAAATGGTCACTGACTACTAATTCTATGCACAGCCCTTTGCAATGATGCTGGAGAAGGAGGGAGGAAGAAAAGACACAAATAAATACTAAAATTTGATCTCTGCCCTTGAGAAACTTATTTAGACATAAACTAGTTGGGAAGACCATATATACAAAAATATAGTTGATGACACATAGGATTATATTCCTCTTTCACAAATCAATAAGCACAAAACCTAAATGAACACCTTATGTTTTGATCTCTAGTTTGCTTTATGAATCATATATTCTAAGTATTTTAGTATGACATCTGGGATCATGAGCTGTATTATGACCCTTCTAAAATTTGCTCCTTTTCACTTATTTAGTTATATACTTATTCCAGGAATAGAAAAGAAAAAAAACAAGCTTCATTTTTTTCAATTTTTAACATTTTTGTTTAAAGTTTTGAGTTTCAAAATCTATCCTTCTCCCTTCTCTCCCCTCCCTCCTAACAGTAAGCAATCAAATGTAAATTATACATGTGCAATTGTGTAAAACATTTTCACATTAGTCATTTTGTACAAGAAGACCTGAAGAAGAGAAAACAATGAAAGTAAGTAAAAAGTATCATACTTCAAACTTATTTAAACATTATCAATTCTTTCTCTGGAAGAAGATAGTGGACTTCATCATTCATTAGTCCTTTGGGATTGTCTTGGATCAGTGTAATACTGAGAATGGCTAAGTCATTCATAGTTGTTCACCAAACAATACTGCTGTTAGTGTGTACAATGTTCTCCTGGTTCTGTTCACTATACAATTCGTGTAAATCTTTCCAGGTTTTTCTGAAATCATTCTGCTTATCATTTCTTACACTACAATAATATTCCATAATATTCCATTATAGTCATATACTATGCTTGTTTAGCTAATCTCCAATTAATGGGTGTCCTCTCAATGTCCAGTTCTTAGTGACCACAAAAAGAGCTGCTATAAATATTTTTGTACAAACAAATCCTTTTCCCCTTTTTTGGATATCTTTGGGATAAAGACTTAGTGGTATTGCTATATCGAAGGGTATACAGAGTTTTTAGCTCTTTGGGCATGTTTCCAAATTGTTCTCTAGAATGGTTGAATCAGGTCACAATTCTACCAACAATGCATTAATATCCCAGTTTTCTCGCACCCCCTCCAATATCCAACATTTTTTTCTTAGTCATATTAGACAGTCAGAGGTAGTATCTCACAGTTATTTTAATTTGTGTTTCTCTGATCAATAGTGAGTGATTTAGAGCATTTTTTCACATGACTATAGATAACTTTGATTTCTTTGATAACTGCCTGTTCATATCTTTTGACCATTTATCAATTGAGGAATGACTTGTATTATAAAATTTGATTTATATTTTTATAAATTATGAATTTACAAATTTGAGAAATAAAACCTTTATCAAAGATACTTGTTGCAAAAAAAATCCTATATTTCTGCTTCCCTTGTAATTCTGGCTGTATTGGTTTTATTTGTGCAAAGACTTAAATTTTATATACTCAAAATTACCTATTTTACATTTTGTAATGTTCTCTATATTTTCTTTTGTCCTAAATCTTTCTCTTATTCATAAATTGGACAGATAAATTATTCCATGCTTTTTTAATTTGCTTATGGTATCGCCCTTTATATGTAAATCATGTACCCATTTTGATCTTATGTTGGTATATGATGTGAGATGTTGTTCTGTACCTAGTTTCTACCATACTATTTTCCAGTTTCCCCAACGGCTTTTGTCAAACACAAGTTTAATTTTTAAAAATCTAGTTTTTCAGACTAGTTTTTCAAGACTTTTTTTTTCAGTCAACCAATAAGTTTATGGTTAAAAAAAAAAAACCAATCAGATCCTAAGTAAAAAATTTCTCCAGGTTAAAGGATGAAGTTCAGTATCTTCTTCCAGAGAAAGAACTGATAATGTTTAAATACAGTTTAAAGTATGTCACTTTTTACTTTTCATTTTTTTTCCTCTTCTTCAAGTCTTCTTATACAAATGACTAATGTGAAGGTGTTTTACACAATTGCACATTTGTAACTTACATCTGATCAGTAGCAACACCAGCTGGGAATTGGATAAACATTCAGTGATAAGTATGGTTTTGTTGTTCCATAAGTTCTATATATTCTACATATTAGAGAATGAAATCATGCCTCTAAAGCACTTTTTGCTATAAAAGAATAGATAAAATTAAGTTGTGGTTATTGTTATGATTCCAAAGAGAATTAGGCACTATATATATATATGTATATATATATATATATATATATATATATAGAGAGAGAGAGAGAGAGAGAGAGAGAGAGAGAGAGAGGAAGGAAAAACAATTAACAAATTGATGAATTAAGGTTCTGTTTGTACTATTATCGAAAGAAATAACTTTGTTAACTTAAGTAGAAAATTTATGTCTATAAGTATCCCTAAGAATGACTTCACATTTAAGCATATGTTTTTTGCCTTATAGCTGACATTTCATGTAATCCTTATTGATCTGCCCTAAAAGCATCTGGAAATCAAACTCCTATCTATTTTATTCAGTTCTCTTGCTAAGAGGTTTAAGGGAGATCACTATATATTCAATGCAATCAATTTTTGTGACATTGAAGGGGTAGTTCCAACTACAATGAAAGACAAAAAAACAGCTCATGATGAGACTCCATCAGCATGTATAATTGATACAACCTTTCCATGTGGAGCCTGCCATTTTCAGCTCCCTTTTGAGTGTTTTCTTCCCCCATTAGAATGTAAACTCCTTGAAGCAGCTAGGTGGCACAGTGGTTAGGGCACCAGCACTGAAGTCAAGAAGACCTGAGTCCAAATCTGGTCTCAGACACTTAACATTCCATAGCTGCGTGACCCTGGGCAAGTCACTTAACCCCAATTGCCTCAGCAAAAAGAAAAAAAAATGTAAGCTCCTTAAATGAATGGATTTTATCTGTATTCCCAGTGATGAGCACAGTGTCTGGCACATAATAAATACTTATTAAATACTTTATCCATACTTCTAGATTATTTATCTAGGCAGATAAATAATCTGTCTGATGGTAAGAAAGTCATTAACTTCTTGGAGCCTCATCTATTAAATGAGAACAATGCCTGAAGCTTACAGAGTTTTCATGATGATCAAATCAAATAAAGCATGTAAAATCCTTAGGATTTTACTACTAAAGAATCATTTAAGAACAAACTGAACTGTTAGACATATGAAGAAACTTTATTTTTTTTCTTTGAGCCACTAGGTGGCAATAGTAACTTTCACTAAAATGAACATTCTTTTTTTTTTTTCCCCCTTTGGAATAGCTTTTTTAATTAATTAATTAATTTTATTTATTAATACTTTTTATTTGCAAAACATATGTATGAGTAATTCCTAAACATTAACCCTTACAAAGCTTTCTGTTACAAATTTTTCCCCCCTACTCCCCACTTCTCCCCTAGATGACAGGATATCCACTACATGATAATTATGTTAGAATACTTAAGAAATCGAATATATGTATAGTTATTGCCACACATCATTTTTTGTGCAGGAGAAATCGTATCTACAAGAAAGAATAATCCAATAAAGGAAATACAATGCAAGCAAACCTCAATAGAGAATATGAAAATGTTATGTTGTAGTCCACATTTCATATCCCTCTCTCTGGGTGTATATGGCTTTCTAAAATGAACATTCTTAAGATACTATTGTTTTATCTATAGACTATTTTGATTTCTAAACTGTGAGGTATGTAGTTTGGGGACTTAGGGACTGAAACATTATTTTTCCAGTCTCTGGATACATATAAAATTATGTTAACTGATATAAAAGTTTTCTTTTCTTTGGCATCAAATAGAGAATCTGTTGTAGAGGCAAAGGATATTGTTTATTTAGAATCTGCTTTATTGTCTTTCCTAAGAAAATAAGAGGGGGCAGCTAGGTGGCGCAGTGGATAGAGTACCAGCCCTGAAGTCAGGAGGACCTGAGTTCAAATTTGGTCTCAGACACTTCCTAGCTGTGTGACCCTGGGCAAGTCACTTAACCCTAAGCCTCAGGGAAAAAAAAAAAAAAGAAAAGAAAAGAAAAGAAGAGAAGGATCCTTGTGGCTTGAGCCCCTAGGATTCCCATCTTGTGCCTTGGTCTCCTAAAGATGAGGCCAACAAGTTAAGAAGGATGGATAGGGAAGAATAAGATGGGAATTTGATAAAACTCATCTTGAGGAAGAAAAACATACAAACATAATATTAATAGAGTTGTGAATTGCTCTTACTTTTTTGGAAAGTAAGGTACAATTTTATGAGAAAATTTACTAAACTGTTCATTTTCTTTGATCAAGATATTCCACTGACAGGCATATAACCAAGAATAAAAAGATAGAAAGACCCAACATATACCAGTATTACTCCTGTCCCAAGGACCATTGACATGGAATTCTCTCCTTTTTAGTAGAGATGAACACTCTGTCTCATATGAATGCCGGGATAGAGTTGATAAGAGGCTAGAGAGTTCCAGCCCAGTCTAGTTTGCATTTGTGAACTCTCTAAGCTCCTGGATCTTAGGACAGGGGTTTTATCAGAGTATTTATAACATCAATTTTGTGGTACCAAAAACTGGAAACAAAGTCAGTGCCCAGAGATTATTGGAAATTATGGTATATGACTATAGAGTATTATTATTATACCATAAAAAATAAAATACATGATGAATCCAGAGAAAAATGAGATTTGTATGAGCTGATTCAGAAAGAAAATAGAGCAATGCCAATTGGAAGAGCAGGTCCCCAAGGGGAAAAAAAATCCCAGGTTCAAGGTACTCAATGGATCTACATCTACAACAAACAAAAATCCTAGCTTGCAAGTCTTCATCAAAATATTTGCTTTTAAGAATTAGTCAAGAGACATCAGTTCAAGACAATGACATTTAATGAAATAGCATAGTCAGAAAAACAAGACAAGTTCACCATAAGATCCTCCTACAAATAGATAAATCATCAGTGAGAAAAGTAGACTACACAAAATAGGCCACAAGTGACTTAGGCTGTCAAAGCTACAAGTCCACTCGCATCTTTGCTCATACCATGTCTTCTCCCTGCTCATCTCTGATGAATGAATGTTCTCCTGCCAAGTGTTCAACTACATATGTGGTTCCCACCAGAAGATGACCTATATTCCTTTATTTGGCACATACCTATGCGGCTTCCCTCTGGATCCGGCTTCTGACTTCCCTAGAAGCACTTTGCTAAACTGCTCTAAAAGAAAAGTAGGTTCTTCAATCCTTTCTTAAGCTCAAACCCTAAGTACTTTGTATAGTTCTTTAAAGAAAACAGCTTCTAGGATACAGTCAAGATGGCAGAATGCAGGTACAACCCAGTTTACCTCTCCCAACATTCCCCTAACAACTTTAAAATGACTCCTCAAATCAAGTTTTGGAGTGACAGAGCCAACAAAAGATCAGAGTGAGACATTTTTTCAATTTAAGATTGGTAGGAAAGAGCTGTGACATCAGAGTAGGAGCTGGCTCAAAGCACAATAACAGTACCAGCTACTTGTCCTACACAAACAGTAAGGGAGTCAGACAACAGGTCAGAAAGAAATTAACTGGAAGCCTCTGCTGGCACAGGGTACAACTGGCACTGATTGGTGACTCTATTGCCCATATGCAGTTCTAGCCCACAGTTCCAGGTTAGAGAGGGATGCTTGTGATTGGTCCCAAGGGAGCACTGGCCTTGGTCCCAGTTCCAAGGCAAGGGATTTACTTACAATTCCATGGTCAGAAGGATTGATATCACTTGCAGCCACAAGGGAGCAAAAAGACTGGAGTGCAGCCCAGGAAAGCAGTGACTACATCTCAACTTGAATTACACCAAGGAGGCACAGACCCTCAGAACTAGCTCTGAAGGTTGGGAATATGCTTCCCCACTCCACGTGAGCAGAGCCCAACTTTAAGGTAAAGTTCAAAGTCAAGAAAGAGGCTGCAAAATGAACACAAAATTTGCAAGAAGACAACAAAGGAAAAATATCTATAAGTAAAACCTCAAAGAAAATTGTTTATTGGATCCAAAGCCAATAAGAATTCTTAGAAGAATTAGAGAAAGCTCTAAGAGTAGTCAAGGAAAAATTGGGAATAGAATTAGAGGGATATAAGAAAAGTATGAAAATAGAATTGATAATTTGGTAAAAAAAAAAAAAAAAAACCAAAGACACTCCTATATAGAAATATGATACATATAACTCCTAAGAATTTTATCATTATTAAGGCAGTTAGAAAGAAGTCTACACAGACAGAAGCCATGAGTGGGAGTCCATTATGTTGGGATGAACTAAAACAATTGACTGGGAGGAAAATGAAGGGAGAGGTAAAAATAGGGAAATTTTTCTCATGTAAAAGAGGCATACAAGGAAGAGTTTTTATAGTGCAGTGAGAAATGAGGAGTACTTGAACCTCACTCTCATTGGGATTGGTTCAAAGACAGAAGAATAGATATACATATCCACTGGGGTATAGAAATCTTTCTTACCCAATAGGAAATAAGAAGAAGGGATAAGCTATATTGGGAGGAAAGGTTGATTAAAAAAAAAAAGAAAGGAGGATAGATTAAGGAAAGTAGTGGTCAGAAGCAAAACAAATGTTTGAGGAGGAAACGGGATTTAAAAAAAAGATAGAGAAGGATAAACAGAAGAATATAGAGTAGAGAGAAATACTCAGTAATTATAATTGTGAATGGAAATACGATGAACTCACTCATAAAATGGAAATAGCAGAATGAATTAAAAACTGGAATCCAACAATATATTGTTTATAAGAGACACCCTTAAAACAGAGAGACAGTTAAAATAAAGGTCTAGAGTATAATCTATTATGCTTCAGCTGAAGTTAAAAAAATAAATATATATATATGTATATATATGCACATATATATATATATATATATATATATATATAACTAGTGTAGCACAATTGATTTTTTATAGAACAAGGAATCTCTTGTGCCCAAAGACTTTAGCAGCTGGAAAGAGTATTCAGATGCTAAAATGGATATAATAATAATTTAATCTTAATTTGGCAGAAGGGCCAGCTAGATGGTACAATGGATTAAATGCTGAACTTAAAGTCAAAAAGACCAAACTTCAAATCTAGTCTCAGACACATACCAGCTATGTGACCCTGAATAAATCATTTAACTCTGTTTGCTCCAGTTCCCTCATCTGTAAAATGAGCTACTGAAGGAAATGCTAAACCATATCAGTACCTTTGCCAAGAAAACCCCAAATGGGATCACAAAGATTCCAAAACAACAAAATAACCACAAATTTGATAGAACTTTTTTAAACATCAGAATCCATTTATATGGTATAAAATTTAATTCTAATTAAGAAATCACCAAAAGTATGATAGAAAGTTCTGGGTGGTAAATTAAATAAGTCAATAAATATGTATTAATAGCTTTCTACGGGCCAAGCACAGTGCTAAATCCTGGGGATACAAATACAAACAGAAAAAAAAAATTAGCCTCTCAAGAAGCTTATGTTCTAATAGGGGAAGACAACATACATAAGGGAACTGAAAGGGGAAAATAGACTTAGTAGCATGCTAGGAAAAAAATTCAGAAAGTCAGGATTATAACCTGGAGAAGAATGAAGAATGAAGCAATGCAGCCTTTGTGAAGATTTTAAGAGGGACTAACTTCAGAGGAAGAAGCCAAAGAGGTGGAAGTCATTCCAATGTGTGATGATGTTTCTATAACATTCAGTAAATTATAAATTCTATATTACCCAGAAACTTTTAAAAGGATCAACCATAACTACTATTATATTTTCCTAGAATGTTGACACTTAAGCCTAAAAACATTAAGCAGTTTCAAGGATTGCTGAATAGATATTTCACATTACACATTGGCTCTACACTATCTCCTTCAAAATCCATGTTTTTTGACCACCCAGGTCAGGCATTGGACTCCTCCTCAGACAGTTATCTTCTCCAGGAACACTGAGGTAGTTTTCATAGACTCCTTCCAAAGTGCTGCCTACACCAACTCACTCTTCAATATCTCCAAATTTCTCTAAGCCAAAAAGTTGCTTGTATACTTGGGCACACTCATTTCAAAATCATTGCTCAGTTCCCTGAAGTGGTGAAATACATTTCACATAACAGGGAAACAAGAGGGAAAGAGGAGAAATAAAGAGGAAGAAATTAAAGAAGAAATTAAGTACTAAACAAAATGAACTCTAAGGTAGGTAGATCACAAAGAAATTTAAAAGAAAAGGCAGATAGAAAGAAAACCTAGTATTGAACTCTGGGTGCAGGAAATAAGAGAATGGGGGCATAACAACAAGAAGCAATGTAGTCAAAATCCCACATACAAAACTCCTCTGATCAGAACTAGGAAATGCCCCAGACTAAATCCTGATGGGGAAACCTAAATTAAAAAGCCACAATGTGTAGCCTGTCAGCATATGGAAGCAGATACAGATGTTTGCTAATACTGAGGACTGGGACAGGACAGGAGCACTCCACACAAGGACTCCAGTGCTCAGGGAAAAGCTGTGCAAGGACAAAAAAAATCTAAGACTCACAGAGGCATCTCTATATCCATACGAGGATACTAAAGCACAGACAGGTGCCAACTGGCAGCCTAGTTATCTATTACTTAATCACAGATTGAGAATGGGACCTGTGTATGGGTATGACATTCCTAGGTTGAAATAACCTATGCAATATATCAGGAAATTCAGAAGCAAAAGCACTAGTTTGGCTCAGACTGTAGGAGCATAGTGGGATCTCAGTTCCAACATCTAGTCCAGTGTTCAGAAAAATAACTAGGACAGGAGTAAAAGACCAAAGGAAAATGTGCAGCTCTGTCACTCTGAACCAGCAGAAGTTCCTAGGTGTCTGATAGAAGTTGAGTCCAGTCTACTCTTTTCCCAATCCAAATCCACAGCAGGAACTTATAGAACTCAAGCCAGGGGGGCAGCAATCAGATTTTGCCCTGGATAAAGAAAAGGAAGAAAGATTATCAGAAGCACTCTTCTCTCACTACCTTCTTATTCATTGGAAAGCAGCCATGGAACTGAGAAGAAAGAAAAGGATAAGAGAATAGGATAATTTATATAATCAAAACAATATTATAAAGACAATCTTAAAATATTTATTAAACTCTGATAAATGAAATGAAATGACCCACCACTCTTCCAGAAAAAGAAGAAAAAGAATGAAGAAGAGGAGAAAGGAGGAGAGGAAAAAAGGAAGAGGAGAAATGTAACATTTATATAGCACTTTAAGGTTTACAAAATCCCCTATAAATATTACTTCATTTTATCTTAACAACAACTCCAGGAGACAGGTATTATATCCTCATTATACTGAGGCAGAGAGAGGTTAAATGACTTAATTGCCCAGGATCACACAGTAAGTATAAGGCTGGATTCAAACTACGTCAGTCTTGTGATTCCAGATCTAGCACTCTAACTACTACATCACTCTATCTGCTATCTTCTGACAGAAAAACAAACTCAGGATGGAGAGAGTGAAGGAGAGATAGAGACAGAGACAAAGACAGAAAGAAACAGAGGGAGAGAGACAGAGAGGGAGAGAGAGAGAGAGAGAGAGAGAGAGAGAGAGAGAGAGAGAGAGAG
>JAJPUD010001916.1:197033-262381 GCA_023553655.1 Myrmecobius fasciatus
CGGGAGGAGAAAAAAAAAAAGAGAGTTGCTTTCAAATCATTCTGTTCTGGTTTTGAGAACTAACCAAACCTACAGTCTACATTTATCAGAATCACTACTAAATGGAAGTTCCAAATTAAATCAAGGATTAGGTTGTAAAATGTATGTCTCAAGATTTAGTTAAAGCTGTCTTTGAGAACCAAGCAAAGGACTTCTGAGGCTGAATATGTACTTACATTAAAGCTAGGGAGGAGAGACATTGAATAACTTTTGGGTAAATGGATCACCAGAGACAACTTGAACCCATTTTGGCCACACTAGGTTCTCTAGTGAGACTGTCTAGACTGGATACAAAACAGACATCCATAGTATTCTGTGCCATAGAAAATCTATGATTAAAGATTAAAATCAATCTCATTCATTGGTTAACAAGGCAGAAACCTATAACCTATGATTTCCCTTTTGCTCTGTTTTAAATTCTCACTCTCTAATCAGAACTGAGTTAGAAACACTGGAACTTTGGTTCCAAAAAAATCTTCATAAACATTACTAAAAAAAGGACAGAAATCCCTGGGAGTGATCTACTTTATCTTTCTTCAAAAGTTGCATAATGAAAAGAACATTGAATTTGAAGATTTGAATTGATTTTTGGATCTGCTACTTCTGTGACTTGAAGTTGGAAAGTATATCATGGGCAGAGGAATGCTGGCAAATACTTAACAACCAGCTTTCTGGAAAGAAAAAACACACATAAAATGTAAACACCCAAACATTTATAAATTTCATCTTCATTTTTTATCAGTTCTCCATCATTTGCTTAAGCTTAGACAATGAGCAAAACAATAAAGTCCTGAATTGTTTACTAATTTCCAAGGAACAATTTGTTCATAAATTTTAAATCAGCTCTCAACAAACAGTTTGAGCTGGCTCCAGTACACTTCTCTGTAGCCAATTAGTCCAACCCATATCTGAACAATAATCCTTCTACATCATACCTCAAAAGTAGTCATTTTGTCTTTTCTTGAAGGCATCCAGTAAAAAATAATTGACTACCTTTTAAGGAAGCCCATTCTGTTTAGGAGTAGTTCAAATTCTTAGGACTTGTTTCTTGACATTAAGTCTAAATTTTCCTCTTTCCTGTGGCAACTGGTTCTGCTTTCTGGAGCCAAGCAGGAAAATTCGATGTGATAGCACTTCAAATCTTTGTGGTATCTACTACCCCCTATCAAGTCTTCTCCTCTCCACCCCAAACTTTCCCTGGTTATTCCACCTAGGATCTTCATGTGGCATAAAGTGAAAGATCTTCATAATCCTTGTGACTAACTCTCCCTTGATGATCTATGGATCTTGGAAAATCACTTCACTTCAATCTGGATCTTAGTATCCTCATCTGTAGGTAGACAAATTTCTAAGGTCTCTTCCTGCTCTAAAAGCTACAAAGCAGATAATTTTAATCTGTTTAATCTAGTTGATCAAATAGTTGTCGTCTTGGAGCAACAAAGACATAGGAAAGGAAAATCTCCAGTGAGGTGAGGAGTTGGGAGTGGGGTGGGTAGGTAGTGAGGATTCAGTCAGTCAATCAATAGCAGTGAAACAACTTTGAGTGACTAGTATAAATAGTGGCAGCAGTAACAGGAAATTTAGGGGTCAGAGCAATACCCACATTAGGGTACTGGAGGACATTGTTCCACCTAAGGCTACCTGAGCCCCTGCTGGAAGTCCTGTTTCTTCATTTCCCCACATCTCCAACCATTTCCCTCCACCCCCACCCCTGAGACCTTATTTACAAGATGGTGAGGAATCCGCTAAACTAGCAATTATATGAGAGTTAAATAATGTCTGGGGTTTCTCCTTCATTTCTGGAACAGTGGCAAATACTTTGCATCCTCAGACTTCTTCCTGAGTGAATTTCTTATGTTGAATTCATGGAGGGAAGGTGAAATGGAGAAAGGAAAGATAAGAGGGAAAATTAACCTTTGCTTATAGACTTCAAGTAAGGAGGAACCAACTACTTCTCGAGACAACCTATTCCATTGTGAGTGAATTAGGGGAATTTCTACCCCAAGCATGTAAAGACTTCCCTGTTGGAATAGGAGGATGTTAACAATTTGTTCCAGTGGCCATGAAGACAGCTGAAGTAGGATTGATGACTTTTTAGACCTTGGTCAGACATCAAAGATGCCAAAGTTACCCATTGTATCCTGGGCCATAGTCATCTTGACTTTCATCCTGCCACTGGACTTTGGTGACTCTGGAAGAGTGAGTAAAGCCGATGGCTTTGTTCAACTCTGCCTTGCATGCACAAGTCACGATATTACTATAATTTCATTGATCCTCTCTGAAAATGAATGATGAATACCAATTACACTGTTGAGTAGTTTAATTGTTAGGAAATTTTTCTTTGTATCTAACCCAAGTTGTCTCTCTACTACTTTTGTTATCTGAAGTAAAGCAGAACAAATACAAAAAATTTTCTATATAAAATCTCTTCAAATATTTGAAGACAATTAGCATTTCCCCCTTCACTGTCCACCTCAGCTGAAATCTCTTCCAGGTCAAACATATCTCATTCCTTCATGGAATTCTAAAATGATGGTGTAGTGGAGTGACAGATGGACTCAGAAATCTGAAAGAAATTATTTTGAAGTTCTGCTTCAGACAGTTATTAGATAAAATGACCCTGGGCAAATCATTGAATTTCTGTCTCAATATTTTAATTTTTATCAAATGAGCTACCATAACAGGATTGGTGTTGAACACGAGATAACACATGTAAATTACCTTATAAATGTAAAAAAAAAATTACTTATAAATGCCTGATCCTGGTATTAGAATAATATTCTCATTAGTAGAGAAAAGATTACTTGATGCTTGAACTATGTGAAGGGCAGACCTAAGTAGAGTTTTGGAGAAAAGAGCTATTGGTCTTCTGGTTTTGAGACAGGATACACATTTCCATACTCTCTTTTGAAGACAAGGACAGAATGACATCATGAAGAAGCCAATGTGTAAAGAAGCATCTCCCTCTCTCTCTCCGTGTGTGTGTGTGTGTGTGTGTGTGTGTGTGTGTGTGTGGCTGGCTAGCTGGCTAGCTGGCTGGCTCTGGCTCTGGCTCTCTTTGTCTCTGTCTCTTCTCTGTCTCTATCTCTCTGTCTCTCTCTTAGTGTGTGTGTGTGTGGGGGGGGGTAGGTGTGTCTGTCTGTCTCTCTGTCTGTGTGTGTGTGTGTAGGTGTGTCTGTCTGTCTCTCTGTCTTTCTGTCTCTCTCTGTCTGTGTATGTGTGTGTGTGTGTGTGTGTGTCTGGCTGGCTGGCTGGCTCTGGCTCTAGTTCTCTCTGTCTCTGTCTCTGTCTCTTCTCTGTGTGTCTGTCTGTCTGTCTCTGTCTCTCTGTCTTTCTGTCTCTGTGTGTGTTTCTGTCTCTGTCTCTTCTCTGTCTCTATTTCTGTGTATGTGTGTCTGTCTCTCTCTGTCTTTCTGTCTCTGTGTCTGTTTGTGTGTATTTCTGTCTCGGTGTCTCTGACTCTGTCTCTGTCTCTCTGTCTCTCTCTTTATCTCATCTCATTCTCAATAGAGGAGCTCATTCATTCTATATTGTCTGATATATCCTAATTTGCATAACTTCTCTGATTTTTTTTTTTTTGCTTGCCATTAGTTCAGATAAATAAGTTTATTTGCTCTTCGCTATGTGTGCTGGTATTTGTATAACTGGAATTTGTTTGGAAAAGGGAGTCAAATTTTCACATATTTATCTTGGGCACTTGCTTCCCTGTTAAAGAATAGCTGCCAGGAGAGTGGCTTGACCAAAATTATTTCTTCTAGTGGGGGGGGTCAATTCACTATACTCTAAGAGCCAAATTCTTCCTGCTGCCTGTTTTTTTTTTTTTTATAGCAAGTAAGCTAAAGATGATTTTTATTATTTTAAACATATTAAAACTTTATTTTAAAATGTAAAATCCAGATTTGACCCATGGACTATATTTTGCTAACCCTTGTCTTAGACTAATAATATTTATGAGGAAGATAGATATAATTCTAACCCTTTCTCTGAAATTAGTAGAGGAACTAGCCTGATGGTCCCACTCTCTCACTCCCATGGGAAATCAGTCTCTCTTGGAGAAGTGTATTTGGAGAGGACTCCAAAGCTATGGATAATATCTCTTCATGCTTCCCTGCATACTTTATTTATTTATTTATTTATTTATTATTTATTAATATTTTTTATTTGTAAAACATATGTATGGGTAATTCCTAAACATTAACCCTTACAAAGCTTTCTGTTACAAATTTTTCCCCCCTTACTCCCCATGCCTCCCCTAGATGACAGGATCTCCACTACATGATAATTATGTTAGAATACTTAAGAAATCGAATATATGTATAGTAATTGCCACACATAATTTTTTGTGCAGAAGAAATCGTATCTACAAGAAAGAATAATCTGATAAAGGAAATACAATGCAAGCAAATCTCAATAGAGAACATGAAAATGTTATGTTGTGGTCCACATTTCACATCCCTCTCTCTGGGTGTATATGGCTCTCTTCACTGAACAATTGGAACTGGTTTGAAGCATTTCATTGTCAGAGTCATGTCCATTAGAACTGATCCTCATATAGTATTGTTGTTGCTGTGAATAATGATCTCCTGGTTCTGCTCATTTCACTCAGCATCAGTTCATGCAAGTCTCTCCAGGCCTCTTTGAAATCATCCTGCTGGTCGTTTCTTACAGAGCAATAATATTCCATAACATTTATATACCATAATTTATTCAGCCACTCTCCAATTGAGGGGCATCCATTCAGTTTCCAGTTTCTAGTCACTACAAAAAGGGCTGCCACAAACATTCTTGCATATGTGGGGCCCTTTCCTTCTTTTATGATTTCTTTGGGATATAAGTCCAATAGAAACACTGCTGGGTCAAAGGGTATCCTGCATACTTTATTTAGAAAGACTCTTGAGGAGATGGACAATACAACATTAAAGAATTGTACAAATGTAAGCTATTACTATGTGGCCCAAACTTAAGGCTCTTCCCCATTCTGACTATCCTCCTGTAGATACTTTCCTGAAATTGAGATACTAGTGCATGTTGATGGAGTTGTGAATTTATACAACCATTTTGAAGAGCAATTTGCTCAAAAATCGATCAAACTGTGCATATCCTTTGTTTTTTTTATTAAAAGCTTTTTATTTACAAAACATATGAGTGATTTTTCTACATTGACCTTTGCAAAAACTTTTTTTGTTGTTGTTCCAAGCTTTTCCCCTCTTTCCCCCCACCCGCCATCCCTAGAAGACAGGTAATCTAATACATGCTAAATATGTTAAATTATGTGACAAATCCAATATATGTATACATATCTATACCATATTTAACTAGTTTTTAGAAACAGGTATTTGCTAAGGTCATAGAACTGGTATGAAACATCTCTCCAAAAGTCTCTCATATGTGTATATTTAGTCCAGGCTCAGAAACAAGTGGCTAAGAGAAAATTGATCATTCCTTGTTGCTAGAAATCCTTTTCGCTTTTTTGTAGGGTATACATGAAGTTTCCCTTAGGGATAGTTTAGATTCCTTGCTGGGTTTTTTGTAGAAATGTGAATCTACATTGAATATATCCTTTGATCCCAATACAAGCAATGCCATCAGCTATGTAGTTTGTGAGGATCATCCTAGGACACCAGTGGAAAGATGGGGAATTCAAAATCCTCCAAACCCTTTGTAACATGCAAGATCCTCTTCAACCATAAAGGGGAGAAGGAAAAAACCAAGGTTAAAGCTGAAGTGCTCTTCTCCCCATAGGACATGACTAAGTTTCCTCTGCCATTAGATAGAGCTATTTTCAGCTCTTTCAACCTCACTTGAATTTATCTGAAGATATTGATTAAGACATGTTTTTATCTGCTTAAAGTAGCAGAGCATTTTATCATTCAAAGTGGGATAGGATAATGATTTATTTATTCAATCTCACCTTTCAGTATGAACATACTAATTCTATTTACTTAAGTTCTGAATTTTTTAATTTAGTATTTAAAAAAGAAAGCATCTCCTTTCCCTTGGTAGAGAAGTGAGAGATTTTAAGTGAGACCATGTTAATATGTCTGATTTTGTTCAAATGAATCACTAAATCATAGTGGCAGAATTATCAAGAGAGGGCAACCTATTTATGATGAATATAAGTTTAAGACTTAAAGGGATTAAGTGACTTTCCCAGGAATACTCTGCTACTAAATGGCATTAGTATCAAAGAAGAAATGTGACCCTTGAGGGTCAAATTTTTCATAAGGCCAAATCCAAAGCTATCCCTAAACTATCCTGACTCTATTAAGTTATAAAAGAAAGAAAATAGTACTTTGGGTAAGAGGACTTGGTTTTGAATTTAGGTTTTGTTTGGTAACTATCCGGGTTAATTTAGGCAAATCATTTGACCTCTCTGGATCTAAATTTCTTTACTGCAAAATGAAGGAGTTTCACAACATGGCCTTTAAGATCACTTCTAATTTATTGTATGCAATTAAAAAAAATAATCCTGGAAAAGAGCTTTAAAAGCCAGGGATGCACAAAGCCAATATCTCATTCCTGCAACTTCCTCATTAAACAGGTTTTTATCTTGTACCCTTCCTCTTTTCCTTCCCCCAAAAGTAGCTGTGTCATACTACCATTGATAAAAAAAAAAAAAACAAAAAAAAACTGAGCTGACTGAGGATCACCCCAGAAAATATGACAGGGACAGAGTCTATATTATCTAAAGGCAGAGGGAAAAATGGATGACCCAGTGAATGGTAATGGTTTTTTGAGATAGCAAAATAAGAACCATAAGATAGGGTTCTAATCACACTTTAAGAAGCCCACAAGCTATTTGGGAAAATGATATTAAAAAATGTAATAGAAGATTGGCTGTTGAAGTTTCAGTCTCAGAGACATGCATAGGAAGCCCAGATAAATGTTTTAGGAGAGCAGTTCTGGCTAGTATAAGAGGAGAAGACTTAATTTCTCCCCTCAAAACCATGTGCAGGTATTCTGTGACTGATTCCTGTCTACTTATTGTGTGATAGAAAAGTTACTTTTAATCTACTGCCATGTAGATATGTACCATTTCCCAGCCTGAGCATTCCAAATCTCTACCAAAAGGGAGCTATATATATTTCATTATTTTGAGATTGGTAACATTAATCTGAATTCTGAAGCTGTTTAATGTTGTTTTCTTTACATTATTGTGGTTATCATAGCTATGTATTCTTTTGGTTCTACTTTATTCCCTCTGCATTAATACATACAACAATTCCTAATTTTCTCTGATATGGTATGATAGACTTTTCTCCCACACAGAAACAAATGTCTTCTTTAACACAAGAGAAAATCCATTTACTTTTCTGATTCAGATGAAATTTCTGACTGTAAGAATAAGCTCCTGGGTGTTTACTTAGATGTCTATTGACATAGATTGATGGTTTCCAACATGTATTTGCAAAAGGAAGCATTATGGTATGTTTGTGCCCAGAACTCACCATTTTGAAACCAATTAATCAAGTGAATTTTGTTTTGTTCTGTTTTGTTTTCAAACAGTGAGTTTTTCTTCATTTTACTCATTTTGGACCATTTTCTTTCCGGGACTCAGATCTACTTGATCTATATCTGCCCCCCACACACACACACACTTGGAAAAACTCTTCCAATGACACCTTGGTAAATATATAAATATAACATGTCCTGTTCCATAGGCAATTTTTAAAAGCTTTATCTATAAATCTATTAATTAATTTTAAATCATTTATTAAGTACCTATGGTATGCTATTTTAAATGTTAGGATACAAAAATAAAAGTCAGGCAACCCTTGTCTTCAAGTTTACATTTTTTAAAATAGCTTTTTTATTTCAAAATATATGCAAAGATAGTTTTCAACATTCACTCTTGCAAAACCTTATGTTCCAAATTTTTCTCCTCCCTTCTCCCTATTCTGCCTCTGACACCAAATAATTCAATATGGGTTAAACATGTACAATTCTTCTAAACATATTTCCACATTTATCCTGATGCATAAGAGAAACAGATCAAAAAAGGGGGGAAATGAGAAAGAAAAAAAAGCAAGCAAGCAACAACAAAAAAGGTGAAAATACTATGATGTGATCCACATTCAGTCTCCATAGTTCTCTCTCTGGATATGATCCAAGGGTATTCCTGAAAGGGACTACATTGTTGACATATTAGGTTAGACACTAATTGGGAAGACACAAAGACTTCATTGGTAACTCAATCACAAAGCATTTATAAGTTCTCAACTTTGTTCAAGGCACTACATAAGATGCTAAGAATCCAAAAACAAAAATTAAGTTTCTGCACATTCTCTGCTGAGCAATATCAGAAGCATTCTCTTCCTGTCTCTTGCTGTTATCGCCCTTCCATTCCTCAAGAGAGAACAGAAATAAGACAAACTAAATAGCCACCTCCTGATCCCTGTTATACAATTTGCTACTTTTATTTTTAGCAAAAACTGACTTATCCTAAATTTGCTTATCTGTAAAATGAGAGGATTGGGTCTGATCATTGCTGAGGTCTTGTCCAGCCTTTGTGAGCCCAAAATGAGCTTTGCTCCATGTCCCAGGAGAGGCTGCTTTGGGACTTCTCCTTGGCTATTCTCAATAGTCTCTTCTTTTTACTTCTTCTTTACAGAAAGAGAGCCACTCTCAATTGTTCTCTAAGGTAGAGAAGTATAGAGAAGGTAGTATGGAGGAATGGGATAAAAAATTAGAGAAGTATTATTTGGCCAACCCATCTCTGATTCTATCCTTGACTCCTAGCCCACCCTGGCTACCGTAAGCATCTGTTCTCACACAGGTTGCTTTTCAGAGCTTGGTTATAAGTACTTGGTTGTAAGTACTTGTAAGTATTTGGTTGTTGGGGAAGGGGTATGTGTGTGTAGGTGAACGGATGGATGTCTGTGTGTCTCTCTGTGTATATATGTATTGTCAACCTGAATTAAAAAAAAAATAGCCAGTACAGCAAAACAGAAGACTTTAATCGGGTCAAGTGCTTGGATGCCATATAGTAAGTTGGGATCCCCAAGGAGGAGGCTGTGAACAAGGTTATATAGGGTACTAAGGCAGAGAGAATGACCAAGATGCAGGTGAGGGATTTACAAAATAATCAGTGGCTGGGAGTGACAACATCCACAGAGACAAAATCAGCTTCAGTCAGTGTTTTTCTATAAAGTGTTTTTCTGTATGTTTATGAGAGTGTCTTTGTAGATGGATATTTGGTGCATGTATACATGTTTATATGCATGTACATCCATGTAGGTGAATGTGCATATGTGATCTCTATAAGCTGTGGGAGTCCTCATTCCAATTTACATTTACACTGATGGGTCAGAACTAATCTAGGATTAGTTCTGAGGTGTTAGTTATTTGAGGTGTTTTGTCATCATTGTTTTTGTCTAATGCTATACAGCTCACAAGCCCTCACTGGTATTAATTAACCAGATTCAGTTAGCTTTTAGAAAGAGGTACATACTAAGGGATATAAAAATAAAAAACAAATATCCCATTAAAGTCTGTGATACACTCTCCCATCAGTACAAACAGACTTCTGGGGAAAGTGGGTTCAAGCTTAGAAAGCATATGTGGAAGGTAATAATACATAGATTCTGCTTGCTGGCAACTCTTTCCCCAATTTGACTTATGATCAAGAAGTTCCCCTTAGACATAATGTAGCTTCTTTGCTAAGCTCTTAAAGAGCTGAGAATCTACATTGCTTATTCACATCTAGTCTTTTCTTGGCTCATGATGTAGATTGCCATAAGCTACTGCCTCCCAGAATTCAATGTGATTAGGACACCAATGGAAAAGATGGAAAGTCCAAAATCCTCCATATCCTTAAAAGCTCACAAGATTCTTTCCTTACCCAAAAAGTGCCTTATTTTCAAAGATTTTGCTAAAATTCTCCCCTGCCTTTGCCCACTCCAATCTTTTAGGTCCCAAATGATTTGATATTTTGTAGACAACCCTTAGGGCATGATCAAGTTTCCTCCTTCTATCTGAACACATTTTATGGCAACATGATGCCAATTAATTTAATATTTTTCTTGCTTAAAGTCCTTCCTTGCTTACTTGAGACATTCTCATCTTGTTAAGGTAACATTTATTTTAAATGGGGTAATTGTTTTAAATGGTTAATTTTATGTAACTATTCTGCTTTGTTAAAATGGGACAATCCAGTGGAAGGGATAACTTTCTGAAAATTGCTGTGGTGTGAAAACAAAGGAGACCAACAGATAGATAAGAAGGAAAGAAGGAAAGAGAAAAGAAAGGTGGAAGGAAGGAAGGAAGGAAGGAAGGAGGTAGGGAGGGAGGAAGAAAAATAGAGATAGAAAGAAAGATAGCTAGAGGTAGAAAGATAGCATTAGAAAGATAATTAGACAACAAAAAGCTAATACATACTATATTCACTTTTTTTTCTTCTGTTTTTTTTTTTTTTTCCTCTCATGGCATTTCCCTTTTGTTTTGATTTTTTTCTCCAAATATGATTCAAAAGGAAATACTTTTTAGAAAAGAAAAAAAAGAATGTACATGCATAGCCAAAAAATATATATTTTTTACATGTAACTGGGGAAAATAAAAATTTTTTAAAGAAAAAATGAGAAAGAAAAAGAGAAAAAATAGAAATATATAGAGATAGAGAATTGGGATTTTGGGTTGTTTGTTTTTAGAAGAAACTTTATTGCATTGGATATATGACTCTAATTCTGGTCATAGAATTTATTTTCTCAGTTATAAATTAAATTTCTGCCAAATATTCACAATTCTCAAAATCCTCAAAAGCCATTTATAAGAGAAGTAATATATAGGAAAAAAAGGAAATATAATTTCTGTCACATAATGATGCTCAAATCTAGGATAATAGTCATAATTGGAAATGTCTTTAAAAGTCAATCAATCTAATCCCTTCATTTTATGAATAAAGAAAATAAGACCTAGAGAAATGAAATGATTATCAAAGGTCATAATGGTTAATAAGAACAGAGTCAAAATTAAGAGTTGGGTCTTTTTACTATAGATTCAATGTTCTTTCCACTGTACTATGCCATTCTCCTACATGTCTTATCAGGCATGAAACTCTTAACAATCAGTCTAGATAATAACCTCTACAATAGGTCAGATTGCCTAGATAGGTCACAGACCCAATCTTCCCCAAAGTCCCCACACTAGCCTCTGAGATCTCTTCCACCTCTGAAAGTCTGTAATACTGATTCTGGGTTAATGGCTCCTAAATTGCTTAGAGTCATGAGGAAGTCAAAGAAACATGGTTTGATGAAAAATATTTCTAGATGGGACTAGAAAGTCCCCCCCAAAAGAAAATAATATAAGTGCCAAAATAAGTCTTTAAAAGAATAGGCCAATAAATTAGAGATAGGGAAGATATCAGAAGAAAAAATGGACAATTTTGACAACATAAAATTTATAAGATTGTACATAAATGAAATAAGCATAACTAAAACTGGAAGAGAACTAAATAGGGAAAATCCTTTGCAGATAATTTCTCTGATAAAGATCTCATTTCAAGATATAGAATTAATTTATTAAAATTTTTAAGAACAATAGCCATTCTCCAACAGATAAATGATCAATAGATATGAGCAGATAGTTTTCAAAGAAAGAAAATACATGTTTACAACTATATAAAAAAATGCTCCAAATCACTAATAAGTAGATAAGTGAAAATTAAAGCAACTCTGAGATTCTAACCTAACCATCAGACTGGCAAAACTGACCAAAAAAAAAAAAAAGAAACGAAAATGATAAATGTTCAAGGTGTTGCAGGAAAAGAGCCATCTTGATGCTGATGGTAGAGCTGGGAATTGGTCCAGTCATTCTGAAAAGTAGTTTGGAACTATGACCCCAAAGTCGCATACTCTTGGTATCAGCTATATCATTACTAAACTCATACTCCTAAGGAGATCAAAGGAAAAGGAAAAGGACCTAAATGTACAAAAATACCTATAGCAGCTTTTAAAAAACTATTATCAAAGAACTAGAATTTAAGAGGTTGCCCATCAACTGGAAAATGACTGAAGAAATTATGGCATATGAATGCAATGAAATATTATAAAATTATCATTATTAGTTAGCATTTATATGACACTTTATGGTTTATAATTTACTCTCTCCTTTAATCCTCAAAACAAATCTAAGAGTTAAGTTCTATTATAGATGAGGAAACTGAGGCAGGTAGAAATTAAGTCAAAATTTTCCCAGGGATACACAGCTATTAAGTAGCTGAGAAAAGATCTGAACTCAGGACTTCCTGACCAGATCCAATGACTGGTTCAGTGCTCTATCCACTGTAATACCTATATGCATATTTTCTCATAAATAATTATGCAGAGTTTAATATTAGTGAAACTTGAATGAAACCTGGGAAGATTTATAAGGACTGACACAGAATGAAGTGAACAGAAGAAGGTAATGATTTATACAATAACAAAAAACATTGTAAAGGTAAACAACTTTGAAAGATTTAAGAATTTTGATCAGTACAATGACCAACCATGCCTAGAGGACCAATGATAAAGCAAGACACATACCTCCTGACAGAGAGATAATAGACTTGGGGTAGTACAGATAGAGATCTGCTTTTTGGACATGACCAATGTGGGAATTTGTTTTGCTTAACTATGTTTAGTTGTTACAAGAGTTTTGTTCTCTTTTTTTCTTTCCAATAGGAAGATGTTCAGAGGAAAAGAAAATAAATTTTTGTTCATTGAAAAAATAAAATTTTATTTAAAAAAAGAAAAAAATTTAGAACTATACCCCAAAAGTTACTGAATTGTACACACTATTTTACTCAACAATATCCCTACAAGCCAAAAAAAAAAAGAGAAAAAGGACCCATATAATATATATACACATATATATATGTTTATATATATATTTATAGTAGCTCTTTTTGTTGTAGTTAAGAACTGGATGTTAAAGGATGTCCATATATTGGAGGTTGGAAAAGATTATGGTATATGAATATAATAGAATATTATTGAACCATGAGAAATGATCAAAGGAAAGACTTTCGAGAGAAGAAAATTTAAGAGAAAACTCAAAAGACTTGCATCATCTAACGTAGCATGAAGTGAGAAAAATCACAGGAGAACAATTTGAACAACAATAATGTTTGAAAGACTGAGAATTCTAGCCAATGCAATGACAAACCACAATTCCAGAGGACCAAAGATAAAGCATGGTTTGAACCTCCTGATGGAGAGGAAATATACACAAGATTAAGGATAAAATATGCATTTTTGGACAGTGGCAATGTGGAATTTCTTTTGATTGAAAGGTTTTCTTTCTTTTTTTCAATGTGGAGAGGGATAAGATTGGAAGAAAGGAGAGAAAAGAATTGCTTGTTAGTTTTAAAATTTTTATTTAAATTTTTCTTAAAAATTAGGTCAAGTCTCATTTCACATAATCATTGAACTGCATCATTGGAAAGGATATCATCAGTCATCTAGCTCAACATCTATCCAGCAAGTGAAACCAATCTATGGCATCTTTAACAAAAGGTCATCCAGCTTTACTTTGAGGACTTTTTGTCACTTGGTTACCCACCAAGTAAACACATCTATTCATTGGGAAACTGTTAGGAAATTTTCTTTATGTTGGGTTGTTTTTATGTTTCCATGAAGATTTTTCTGAGTGCTCTGACCTACATATCTCCTTTCTTTGAACACAACGCCTACAGAGCTTACTATACATAACACTAACTCAACACTTGATTATACAGTGTCTTGCATTGGTTTCTAATTGCTCCCTGTACTGTGTTCTCTCTTATCCCCTATAGCAACTAGCACAGTGTTGTACATAATAAATGTTTATTGGTTGACTAAGAATTCATCTTCCTTCCAAAATTCTTGTCTGGGCATGCTAGAACTTAATAACCATATCTGAGATTAATTTCCTACCTTTGCTCTGACTCAATTGTCCTGTCTACACAATGGGGATAATGATACAGGGATCCTGGGAAGATGAGTGAGCTAACTTTCTGGACAATTTTCTGAAAACCTGGAAAGAATGACTTTCTATAAATAGAAGGTATCATCAAGATGATGAAGAGAATATGTCTGCTTGCATTTGTTTTGACTGTGTCATCATCCCTCCTTTCCCCTAGGGTTGGTAATTAACTCTCAGAGTAGAACTATCAGGGAAATATCCAAGCCCAGTTTTATTTACTTTGGCCCCTCAGTAAGAAAACTCAAATATTCAGATTTGAACTAACAAAACAACTACACTGGGAGATGAATCACAATTAAGAATACTTCAGGCAGGATGTCATTACATACCTTCCTTCCTATGTGAACTTAAGTGTTTGTTTAAAGATCATTAACTAAAATCATAGATCCAGAGATCATTGGCATTAGAAAACTTAAGGATTATTTATTTATTATGAGATCTAGCAAACAGTAGAAGGTTAGAGTCATGGGGGGGGTAATATTCTTAAAATATAACTTTTTGATGAGCCACTATATATATGTGTGTATGTCTACTGAATGTATATATAGAGACATGTATAGATATAGATTAGAATTATAGGTATATCAATTGTGGAAAACTTATAGGAGGACATGGGCAATATTCAGAGGGTAAGAAGAGGCTTTATTCTATACCATGAACTACCTACATTGAGGAAATCATGGATTCAATGAAATATAGAGGTATATATATAGTTATAGTTATAGGGAGTGGTTTGCTGACAAATATTTAACGATTCATTCCCTAAAAAAAAATGCATCCACAATACATGGTTAAGTTTAATGTGCATTATTATTTTCCCCATAGCTTTTTAAAGTCTAGACAAATAAAAAAAACAATAAAGCAAACTCTAAATTGTAGCCTTTGCCAATTCCCAGTGTACATGCTATCAATGAAAATTTAACAATAGGTACTGGCAAGTCAGTTCAAGCTGGTTCTAGCACACACTTGGTTGCAGGTTAGATATTGTTAATTGATGGTAGAAAAAAAATGCACTAACTTCCAATCCATTTCAAAAAGCATTTTGTTAAATGCTTACTACACAAAGTACACAAAGATAAAAAAATGACAAAGTCCTCCTCATAGTGTTTAAATTTTACAGAGAGCAGAAGAGTATATACAACATTTACACAAATAACTATAGTGCAAGGTAGCAAGTTATAGTAGTTATGACAGGACCAACATTTCTCTAAGGCAGGTTTTTTCCTCCCACCCACAAAATGAGGATGCTTTACTTTAAAGGAGATAAAGTTATCCCTAGGACCAAATTAGTTACAATGTCCTTCACCATATCCTGCTCCAATGATTTTCCATATGGAGATGAAGGAGTCTCATCCAGAGAAGCTAAGGGCCACTATATCTTTGCTGCACTTCATTGCTGTGTTAGAGTAAAGTAAATCTCCTTTAAAAACAAACAAACAAACAAACAAAAAACTATTTCATGATTTAGAAATACCTCATTTTGTCCCAACGTTGAATTGCACTAAAAGCATTGGAGCCAAGTTTCCAACAAAGGGCAAAGGTATAAGAAAATCTGAAAAGATAGAGAATACTTTTAGCTAAGGAAATCAAGATTCTGCACCAATTTGTGTATTTTAAATTTTAATTGTCTTGCTTTTCCATGGAGATAGCCCAGGGTTCTCAGTCCTAGAGATTCTACCAAACTGGAAAGGTTTTAAGTATATTTTTATTCCGTTATATCCAACTCTTTGTATCCCCCTTTGGGATTTTTTTTTTTTAGCCAAAATACTGGATTGCTTTACCATTTCTTTCTCCATTCATTTTTATAGATGAGGCAACTGAGGCAAACAGGGTCAAGTGATTTGTGCAGGGTCACACAACTAGATCTCAGATAATGAGATCAAAGTAGAATTTAGATTCAATTCAATTAGACACACATCAATTATGTACCTACTATGTACAAAACACTGTTCAAGCTAGGAATACAAAAACAAAAGTTTTTTTATATGAAAAAGTACTTTTTATGAAAATCAATTTTTTATGAAAAAGTATTTCAACTTGTTCTTGAGGAAATTTACAGAGTATATGCTTTTTTTAAATTGATTTTACTGAAGGGATTCAGCATGTATACAGATAAATAAATAAGAAATAATTAAAAGGAAAGGAAGAGAACAGCAATCAAAAAAAGAATTCTGTAGAAATTGGTATCTAAAACTGGAAACTGAGTGAATGCCCACTCAGTTGAGAAATGGTTGAATAAGCTAAGGTATACAAATGTTATGGAATATTATTGTTTTGTAAGAAATGACCAGCAAGATAACTTCAGAGAGATCTGGAGAGACTTGCATGAACTGATGCTAAGTGAAATGAGTAGAACTAGGAGAACATTAGACATAGCAACAAAAATCAACTATGATGAACTTGACTCTTTTCAACAGTAAGATGGTTCAGGCCAATTCCAATAGATGTGTTGGAAAGATCCATCTGCATTTGGAGAAAGGACTATGGGGAATGAGTATGGACCATAACATGTTGTTTGTTTACTTAGGTTTTTTCCCTCAATTTTTCCCCTTTTTGATTTGATTTTTCTTGTATAGCATGATAAATGTAGAAATACGTTTAGAAGAACATGTTTAATCTATATTGAGTTACTTGCTATCTAGGGAATGGGGAAGATGAGGAAGGAGGAAGAAAAATTTTGAACACAAGGTTTTGCAAGGGTGAATGTTTAAAACTATCTTTGCATGTACTTTGAAAAATAAATGTCATGGAATTGTAAAAGACATACATACAGGTAAGTGAGTAGAAAGGGAAGGGAAGGGAGAAGAGGGGAAGAAATGAGAGGAGTTCCAGGGCCAATAGAATTTTGCAAAGATACTAGAGTTCATTGGATACAAACACATTTCTGCTTCCTTTGCCAAAAGAGTAGTCACAAAAAATGAAGATGCCAAATTTCCCACATTACTGGGATATCACTAAAGAAAATATCTATCAGGGCAGCTAGATAGTGCAGAGGATAGAGCATTGACCCTGAAGTCAGGAGGATCTGAGTTCAAATTTGACCTCAGACACAATACTTAGCAGCTGTGTGACCCTGGGCAAGCCACTTAACCCAAAATGCCTCACCAAGAAAAGAAAAGAACCATCAATATCTGGGACGAGTCTTGAGCAAGGAGGCTCATCAGAAGGAGTATGAATTACTTTGCTAAGTGTTCAAATCTGTGTTAACCAAATCCTGTTCTGTGTTTAAAAATTTTGCTTATGGAAAAGCTAAGGATCCTTTAAGGGAAAGCAAAATCAGTCATGAAGATCGTCTATGGAAGGATTATGGCTTGCATCAATCAATTCATAAATCCTTAAAGTATGAAAGTATTTAATTTATGTAGCTTTTTCTAGTGGATAAAGCACTGGACTTGAAGTGAAGACCTGAGTTTGAATCCTGCCTCAGATACTTATTAGCTGTTTGACTCTGGGCAAGTCATGTAATCTCATTCAGCCTCAGTGTTCTCTTATGAAAAATGGGCATAATAATGGCACCTAACTCCCAGCATTGTTGCAATTATCAAATGAGCAATACTTTTTAAAAGCCCTACAAATCTTAAAATCCTATAGAGATATTAATAATTGCTATATTATTACAATAGGAAGAGAAACAATTATTGATGCCAGAAGATCTTTGTTGGGAATATTCTCCAGTGGTTCAAGAACTGAAAGAAAAGATGCTAATGTAGCTCTAAGAACATTGGTTCTTAATCTGCGGCCCTAAAACTTTTTTGAAATATTTTAATTTTAATAATTATTAATTATTTAAAAATAAATAATAATCTTAATATAATTCATTTCCTTGTACTGGCAAAGGCAACCTGTTAATTGAGATTCAATTTTGGAATAAAATGAAACACTGGTAAGATGCTAAACAGTTAACAAAAAGATATGTAATTCTTTCTAATATAAAAGGAAATGCAAGAAGGATACACTTAGTTTCCTTTTCTTAACATGGAAATGGTTATGTCAGCAGGGCAGATTATAGTGATTCAAAAGTTCTTCAGACAGTCAGAGGTCCTGGACTTTTTATACTCTTAGGTGACCAGCACAGCCAATGGCTACTAGGAAGCTGCATCAAGAAAGGCAGGAATCCTGATCAAGTCCAGGGAACAAACAGCTTTGTCACTAGTTTTTTTGTTGTTCAGTCATGCCCAACTCTTCATGATCTCATTTGGGGTTTTCTTGGTCAAGATACTTCAGTAGCTTGCCATTTCCTTCTCCATCTCATTTTACAGGTGAGGCAACTGAGGCATGCAGGGTTAAAGGACTTGCTAGGGTTACATAGCTAAGATGTGTCTGAGACAACTTTTGATTTCAGGATGAATCTTCCTGACTCCAGGCTCGACCCTTTATCTACTTCACCACCCTACCACCTTTTAGTGGAAGTGGAGAAAGCTAGAAAAGGGGAGATGAGTGGTCCATGTTTTGGGACAGAGAAAGGAGGCATGGAATAATCTAGTAGTCATTAGTCCTATCACATTTTTGAAATCCTATTATTTTATTTCACATACTAAAAACATTATTCTGAGAAGCTTCAAAAGGTTAAGATCCTGTGCCTTCTCCCATTAGCATTCTATATCCAAGCATATCAAGGTTATCAGAATAGGCAACTATCAACTAGGAAGACAGAGAAATCTGACCAGATAGGGAGAAAATATGAGATAGATACTACAGGAAGTCATGCAGAAGTATGACTACAAATCCTGGAGTGGGGGAAGGGGGCGCAGAAAGGAAGACATATGGAGAAAGGATGGTTTGTGAAACTGGAGCACCCACTAGGAAGACAAAATTTAGAGTATCCTAGTGAGAATTCAGTGTTTTAAGAAATGCATGGGGTAGGGAATTCTGGAGAGCTCAAGGTCTGAGTTTGCTTGCCTTGAGGGATAACTAATTATTGTAAGGAGTTTTTCATGCCATTGGTATGAGGCCATAGACAGGTATTGACTAATTTGTTTATTTTAACTAAAAGAGCCTCAGGTATATGTTTTAAGAGCTTCAGGCTGCCTAGTCTAAAATTGAAGTCTTTTGACTCACTGTCCTACTTTACCACATTTGCCTCCCTGGTCAGGTAGGATACAGAAGGAGCAGATCAGGGTGGAGCAGAGACTGATAATGAAAAAAGTCTAGAGCCTTTCAGTATTCACAGTTGCCCTAACTCTAGCTCTAGGTTCTTTATCTTCATTGTCCCAGCCCCAGGGGCTGTCTTTGATACAGTGTCCTAAATATATTTGGAGGAAGAAGTCACCAAGTCCAACCTCATTTTTCCCAATGGATGAAGAAACTGAGTCTCAAAAATTGTATGTTACTTGCCCAAGTCACATAGGTAGTAAGTGGAAGAACTGGAATTTGAACCAAAGTCATTTGATTCCAGAATTCAACAATCCTGTCAATGACCCAAGATGCCTCTTTTGCTTGGACAAATGTAAAAAGGCTAAAAAATTTTTTTTAAATAGGCATCCTTGTCAAATTTGCAGATAAGTAATGGTAAGGCTTGGGGGCGATCAAGAATAAGATTTATATAGCACCTACTATGTATGAAGCATTGTGCTAAGTGATTTTTTACAAATATTACCTCACTTGATAGCATAAAGCTGAAAAGAACAATTACTGTAATCAGACAATAGTGACAACTCAAAAAGGCTAGGACACATCAAATAAGAAGAAATTCAATATGATCAAAAATAAAATCTTATGCTTGGGTTCAAAAAAGGCACAAAAATAAATAAATAAAATAAAATAAAAATCTGATTTCACAAAAACAAGTGATGGGAATCAGTAACATGATGAGTTCACAATGGCTCTCTCCTTGACAAAAAGTACTCTTATTTATGAGAAGACAAAAGGAAGAGGTAAGATAGGCACCAAGAGTGGTAAATATGAAATAACTTTGGGAGACCACATAATTAACAAGGAAAAAGGTTTTGACAATAAACAATGGCAAAAACAAGTTCCCTGATGGAACTCACAATTTACCAGGAGAAATGGAGTACACCATAAGTTGGGAGTATGCCTTTGAGTGGGAGACTAAATCTATAGAGGAGTTTAGTACCCTAAAAGAGTTAGTTACAACAAGGGAAAAAACAACATGAGGCAGAATACCATGGTGGATTAACCCAAAAGGGATTTAGCAAAGAGGGCGTGGATTATGGACAGATTTATAAGGGAAATTTAACATTGGAGGTTTGACATAACCTCACTCTTTGACTAAATACAGTAAGGCAGGGTTACCCCAAACTTCCACAGGGGCAGGACTGTAAGATTGAGCTAATGCCCATCAGTGCTCTTCCCTGCTTGCCAAAGGGAGTAATCTTATCAGTACTTCAGGTTTTCTCTGCCAACTCTACCTAGTGACTCAGGACCTCATCTCAAGATGAGGGGAAATTTAGAAAGCAGTTTTAAAAGATCTGGGGATTTTAGTGGATTACCAGCTCAATATGAGTTAATACTGTAATGTGAAAGTCAAGTAAAATAATCAAATCTTGAGCTAAATTAAGAGAAGACTAGCTTCTTGAAAAGAGAAGATAATTTTCTACATACTCTGTTTTGCTCAAACCATCTTGAGTATTGTGTTTACTTCTGGGAAGCCAATTTTAGGAATAACATTGTTAAGCCATTGTCCACAAAGGAGCAACCAGAATAATGAAGAGTCTCAAATCCATGCTGTGTAGGGATCTGTGGAAGAATATAGGAGAAACCAGAGAAGAAAATATTTAGAGGGGACCATGATCATTTTCTTCATGTATGTGAAAGATTGTCATGTGCAATGGGGTTTTTATATTTATTCTGCTTGGCCCCAGAGATCAGAACTAGGAGCAATAGGGACAAGTTGCAAAGGAACATGCACTAAATATCAGGAAAATTTCATAACAATTGCATCAATCTAAAAAGTGAAATGGGCTGCCTTTGGAGGTAGTATTTGGCACTTGGTTGGAATTTAATAAATGATTCTTTGTTTTTTGAGTGATTAATACATTCTGAGTCTTATGCCCACTAGTGAGAATAGGCCAGCTTTCTTTCCATTTCTACCAGAAATGCTTCTAGGGCAATGATCTAGGAATTAGAAATATTTGTCCTAATTGAGGACTATACCTTTAAAAAAAATAAAATCTCTTCATTCAGAGCAAAGTTCTACTTGGTGTTCCCTGAAGTTCGAGAAGGGGCAAAGTTCTTGCTTTGCTGTGTGGGCAGCAGGATAAAGTAATCCCAGAGCAATCTCCTCAAAGGAGAAAAGAATGCTATATTATGCCTTATGGTAAGTCAGAGACTCTGGGCATCAAACTTTCCAGCACAAAGTTCAAATTAAAATAGTTTGAAAAGTGATAAGGAAATACATAAAAGTGGCAAAGAAATATCTCTTGGGTATTAGACTCTTTCCTAGAAAATGAATGGCAATCTACAATCCCTTTGACACATTATGTTGTCAGTAACTAATTTGGGGACTATTTTTTTCAAAAGGCAGTAAATTTGCTTGTGATCTTTCCATTCTCAGTTTCAGTTCCAACTGACCAATAATATTTTAATTATTTTCTTCTCAAAAAAAAAAATGATCTCTGTTTCTGTGCCATACTTGAGGCAGCTAGGGGACATAATGGATAAAGTACTGGGACTGAAGTCAAAAAGATCTGAGTTTAAAACTGACCTCAGATACTTATTTATATTATGTATACTTATATACTTATTATTCTGGTGCAAATTACTTAGCCTATTTTTGCCTCAATTTCCTCAACTGTAAAATGGGAATGATAATAATACCTATCTCCCAGAGTTCTTATGAGGATCAATTGAAGTAACATGAAAACATTTATTACACTGATTGGCACATGGTAGGTATTATATAAATGTGAATTATTATTGCTGTTGTTATTGGTAATGGTAGTAGTGGTACTCAAAAATGAAGGACAACAAAGCAATAAAACTATTTACCATTGACTTTATGTTGTTTGTTATTTTTATCAATTACTTAGACAAAAGTAGAGATGGAATCTTTCTCAAAGTTACTGATAACACAGAGTTTAGGAAAGGGAACATGCTGTATAGACAGTCAAACTCCTAAGATTACATGTTGCAAAATAAATTCAACTGGAGTTGAATTCATGGAACCTAGGTCAAAAATTGAGTTTATTTATCTGTGTGGCTTTGAGGGGAAGGAGAAGACAAGCATTTATTAATCACCTATTAAGTCCTAAACACAAGGTATTTCCCTCTCTGGGTTTCAGCTTTGTTAGGCAGAAAACAAAGGAATTAGAAGAGATTATCTTTAAGATCCTTCCCAGACCTAAAGCGATAATCTTAAAGTTGTTTTGACTGCATTAATTAACCAACACAAACTTTATTTTCCTCCCTGCTACTTTCCATACTTCCATCTTCATTCTGTCTAATAATTCAGTCTCCTGCCTCCTCTTTTCTCCCTTTTCACAATTGCTCAGGCTCTTTCCTTGCTGATCCCTCTGTGCTTTTTTTTTTTTTTTTTTTTTTTGGATCATCAAACAACCCCTCTTCCTGTAACATTACCCTCTCCAGGTTCTCCAACCTGTTCCTTTTCTAAATTCTTTTGTAATACCAGGCTACATTAGGCTCATAGTCTGCTGAGGTAGATTTAATGGCCCAACTTCATAGTAGTTTTGCCCTTGGAAGTATAGTTAGGAAACATTAATGGTTCATGATTATACCCTTAGTTAGAGAGCAAAAGCTAACAATGGGATGGGAATTAGGATATCAGTCCTGTGCTAAGAAAGGTCATCTTTCCTGTGTGACTCCCAGAATGATCCCTCCTCCCCTTCTTCTGTGTCTCCAACAGAGGGTCATAAGGGTCAACCACAGGTGTTTATGAGAAAGAAGATTACATCAAGAGTCAGATTTAAACTTTAACAGATTGAAATAACATGCTTATATATTTCTACCATGTTTAACATATATTGTATTACTTGCCATCTAGGGGAGGGGTTGGGGAGGGGAGGGCTAGGGGAGAGAAAATTGGGAGCACAAGATTTTGCAAGTATTAATGTTGAAAAAGTATACATGCAAATGTTTTGAAAATAAAAAGCTTTAATAAAAAAATATTTAAAAAAGAAAGAAGTTAGAAACAAGTGTCAGTGACATCCAGATGAAGTGAGGCAAAAGGTGATAAAGACCACCAATTCCTTCACATCTAATTTTTTCCTCAGTAATCCAACCACCTGAATAAAATATCTTTATTAAAGAAACATAAAACAAAAATAAACATAGTCTTAAACCTTCCTGCTTTAGCTTTCCCCTTTCCAGCTCCCAAGGAGCATAGATTTGAGGAGGGAACTTTCCAGTGTTACCAGCTCCACATTTGTCTTTGAGGGATTTAGAAAGGTGACAATAACCAAGGGGAATTTAGTCATATATTCAATGTACTTTAATACAGAAATATCACCAAGGATGTTACCAACTATGGCTGGAATATAGTCAGACATAGTAATGATGTTAAAAATAGGTCACATTTTTATAATATTTTACAATCTGCATAAACCTTGCATTGCAACAACCTTGTGAAGGTGATAATGATATTTACAAAGTGATGAATCAATAAACATTTATTAACATTCATGATCATTATCAAATATATTTGAGTGTATAACAGTTTTAATTTAAACAGTAAGTATGACAAGGACTTTTATAATAAGCTTATATTATCATATCTGTTATCATAGTTATTATAATTCAAAAGATGCATTAAAGAATGTTGGTTTTAGAATATTCACTGTGAATGCACATACTTAGAAGACTTTCTGAGAATTGTAATAATTCTGTAAAAGTCTCTAATAAATTGAAATTGTATAGTAGTTTTTCTAGCATAGTATTTTTGTTGTTCAGTCATGTCCAACTCTTTGTGATCCCATTTGGGATTTTCTTGGCAAAGTTACTGGAATGTTTGTCATTTTCTTCTCCTCTCTATTTTATAGGACACCGAGGCAAATTGAATGATTTGCACAGGGTCACATACCTAGGAAGTGTCTAAGGCCCGATTTGAACTCTGGGAGATGAGCCTTCCTGATCCCAAGTCTGGCACTCTATCCATTGTGCCATCTAGCTGCCCAAAACATAATATAACTACATTCTATTGGCAGCATCTTTTGGGAATAGACCCTAGTGTTAAACAATATAATTAGCACACTATAGTCATTTATTTGCTTTCCAAAATACAGAAAATTCTAAGATCTTTAAATATGATAAGGGAAGGGGAACACAGAGAAAAATTTCAATAAAGTTCTCTGCTTTCAGGGAACTTACAGTCTAATTAAATTATATTTTTAACACTGAAAAAATGCCTTAAATTCACGTGTGATTTCTTAATTGTGGATGGAAATAAGGAAGAGAATCTAGAACTCAAAAATCTTAAATGTAAAAAAAAAATTTTTGAATGTAACTAGGGAAAAAATTGGGGAATAAATAAAATTTTTTTTTTTTTTGCTTTTTTTTTGCTGAGGCAATTGGGGTTAAGTGACTTGCCCAGGGTCACACAGCTGTTACGTGTCTGAGACCAGATTTGAACTCAGGTCCTCCTGACTTCAGGGCTGGTGCTCTATCCACTGCGCCACCTAGCTAACCCAAAATTATTTTTTTTTTTTTTAAAAAAAAAGGAAAAATGTCTACTATGTGTTTAGCTCTCTGTTAAATGCTGAATATACAAAAAAAAAGGGCAAAATAGTCCTTGCTCAGAGCAGTTTACAATCTACTGGGGGAGACAACATGCAAATAAAATACATAGATATAGATAGATCTCACACACACACACACACACACACACACACAAACACACACACAGAGACACAAGATAAATAGGAAATGATCAAATGGGGGAAGGTACTAGAATTGAAGGGTTGGAAAAGGCTTCCTGTAAATGATGAGCTTAAAGAAAGCTTAAAGAAAAAATTGGAGCTTAAAGAAAGCCAGGGAGTCAGCAGTCATAGTGGAAAAGGGAGAACATTCCAGGCATGGGGGAGAACTAAAGAGAATGCTCAGAACTAAGAGCTTATTCATGGAACAATTAGGAGACCAATGTCACTGGAATAAAAAGTAGAAATTAGATATTGGGGTATGAGGAGGAAGTTGGGTTAGGAAGGATTTTGAATACCAAACTGATCATTTCATATTTGGTCCTAGGGAAAATAGGGAGTCATCAGAATTTATTGTGAAAGGAGTGATGATCAGTAGTTGTTCAATAATTTCAGTCAGTTTTCTTAGCTAAAATACTAGAGTAGTTTGTCATTTCTTTTTTCAACTCATTTTACAGATGAGGAAACTGAGACAAAGAACCCAGTCACGTAGCTGGCATCTTCAAGGTGAGTCTTCCTGAGTCCTGATCCTGATTCTATCCACTGTGCTACCTAGATACCCTATATGACATGGTTAGACCCTCACTTTATGAAAATCATTTTGGTGACTGAATGGAGTTTTAATTTCTCTTTATAGAAAAGGCATCTTCACTTCAGAGAAGTTATAGATCATCCTACAAGTGAATAAGTGACAGAACAGAGATTATAAGGGGAGTATGATGTAGTTGAAAGAATGCAGTGTCTAGCACATAATAGGTGCTTATTAAAAGCTATACCTGATTGATTGATTTGGAATTGACAATTGGTTTTTTAATCCTGGCTTTGATAATTTTGAAGAAGTATTTCACTTATCGCTTATTTCCAATGTGTGCCAATCCTCTGGAACTCTAAGGGAAAATCATTTAAAGCTTAGTTGTGTTTCATACCTAGAGCCTCCCGAAAGGTGTTACCAAACTTCCTTCTAAAAAAGAACTCAATATACAAAGTAGATGAAGCTTAGGATTATTTCTTCTACCACAAAAGAATTACTTACACATCTATAATGGAGGTCTGGTGTATGTGCAGTTTGCTGAAAATGAGTCATCACATGGAAGATGCTAAGAAATTACTTCCTGAAGAATCATGATGACATGAAAGAAAACATGCATAAACATTCTATTAATTCTAAGGTCATAAAATACCTGAGAAATGAGGTGTCCTTATCATTCTTTTCTTTTAGGTATGTTGGGATGGAATCTTCAGTCTTGGGAGTTTCAAAGTTTGAGATCTGGGAATCCAGGAGTCCAGACTACATAATGCAACAAACCCAACATGAAGATTTTGAGGAATATAGAGCCATCAATTAGAGGGACCTTCAAAATTCAGCCCAGCAGAAGCCAAGAGCATTGCAAACTTTGGATAAGTATGGTGTTGGAACTAAGTGTTAAGTGTAATTACATGTCTCCCCATCTTCTCAGCTCTAGAGGGGGGAGATTGGGAAGAAATGGAAGAGATATTGTATATTTGTTCTTGCCATATCCTTGAAATAAATAACCTTTTGTAAAAGGTAATAGATTATAAAGTTAACTAGCATGAGATGCTAGTCACTTCTCACCCCCAGCAAATGGAGAGAATACAGCCAGAGTGGGCTCTCAAGTGGGCAGAGAAAAGACCCACACACAGACTCCTAGAATTCTGAGGGTCAGGGATAGCTTTCCTAGTCCTGAGAAAGGAGGACTAGTGCAAAAATGTTACACATTAAAGACTTTAAAAGTACATTCTGACAAAGATTTAAAACATGAAACGGCAAAAGCTCCATATCTTCTGGAATACCAAGGGCATACCTTGGTATCATCCTCCTGGTAGCAGTGATCTTCTCCACAAAGATTTATAGTATTCTCAATGAATACCTACAGTCATCTGTAACCTAGGCCTCTTAATGACTATAGTTCATGAGATCACCATCAGTGCTGGAAATATCCAACTCAGTATCAGATTTGGTCACCTGTGCTAAGGGAAAGAAAGAGTAAGTATTAAGCAGAAAGCTAGGAATTGGATTATCAGAGGAATCTACTACTGCAAGACAGTTGAGCCCATGACTTAAATAGGTCAGATTTGAACTCAGGATATGAGTCTTCCTGACTCCAGGCCCAGCACTCCATCCACTGTATCACCTAGTTGCCCCAGAGAACGTAATTACTGTGGGATGTTCAGGGAAGACAAGAACCTCTGGTATAAGGACTTGCCAAGCCCCTCTTACGATTCTCATCCACATTTAGTGTCTACCTGTCACTCATCTCTCACCTGTGGCTCCAAGAACTTGTTGCATGCACAGCAGCCACACTCTGGTAAAACTGTCTCACCAAGCCAACTAAATCAGGCAGAGGCTAATTGACTGACCTCAAAACCATCAGCAAATTAGGGAGATATCTACCTCAAGAATGTAAAGATTTCCTCCAAAGGAATGGGTGGATGAAAGCAATTTATTCTCACAGCAATGAAGCTGGCATTGTAGAGTATTTAGAGCTTGGTCAGACATGCAAGATGCTGAGGTCACTGTATTCCAGTCCATTGTTAGTCATCTTGACTTTTGTCTTGACTCTGGACTTTGATGACTGAGGAAGTGTGAAGCTGATAACTTTGTGCACTCTGCCTCAATTAAATCCAATTCAGATATCAGTCAAGATATTACCAATCATCCATGACCCCCATGAGGGGGTCACATAACTGAATATGAGGGTCTTGAAATTATGATTAATTATCAGTAAATGTTTGATTTGTATACCTACTTTCTATATCTATCTAGCCAGGGTCATGTAAAAATTTCTCAGTTAAACAGAAGTCTTAAGTGGAAAATGTTTAAGAAGCCCTGAGTTGTCCACAAATTCTGCCATGAAGTTGCCCTAAAATCCAGACATGTGAAAAACCAAAACAGAAGGTGTTGACCAATGATGAAGCTGTTTCAGCCTAGAACTGCATTTCTTATTAACTTATTAAACCCAGCTCCCACTCCTATATAATAACCAGCACTTATATTAATGTTGTGATGTTTGCAAAGAACTTTGCATGTATTTTTTCATTTGATACTCACAATAGCCCTATGAAATCAAGAAGCCTTATAAACCAAGAAAACGAGGCCTAGATGGGTTAAATGACTTGTTCAAAGTAATACAATGCCTGGGATAAGATTTTTAATTTAATCCTATCTTCAAGTCCAGCACTATACATGTTACAATACCTAACTGCCTCTTAATAAGTCAGTAACAAAGATCATGAGATCTTTGCAGTCAGAGTTCACAGCACTGTGACAGGTCTACCTTTTCTTATTTACTAACCAAAAAAGATGGAGAAAGCAGTACAAGGAAAATATAGGATCACGTCCACAGGTATCTCATTAAGGAAATAATAGCAACATAAATTAAACATTTAGGTAAAATACAAGACTACAAAGAAGCAAAGACTAGATTATGATGATACTCACTATCCATTCTCAAATAGTGAAGAAAAGGGAGATGTACCTTTGTTGTTTCACCTTGACTAATTCTCATGTTTCTCCTATTCCAGTAGATACTTGTTTCCAAGGTGGGTGGTGGAAGTGGGAGAGTTGTGGAGGGTTACTGTATTAATCAAATAAAAGCAAATAAGAGAGAGGTACCTAAGAATGCACAATGAAGTTCAATTATCTAACTAGATCTATCTGGCTAATTTTATCTTGCTGATGATTTCTTTTTTTAAATAATATTTTATTTTTCCAAATACATGGAAAGATAGTTTTCAACATTTGCCTTTATAAAGACTTGTGTTCTAAATTTTTCTTCCTCTCTTCTCTCTCCCCAAGATAGCAAACAATCCAATATAGGTTCAACATGTGCAATTATTCTAAACATATTTCTATATTCATCATGCTGCATAGAAAAATCAGATCAAAAGGGAAAAAATACCCAGAAAGAAAAAAAAACAAGTAAACAAACAACAATAACAACAAAAAGATAAAAAATATTAAATTTTGATCTACATTCAGTCTTCAGAGTTCTCTCTCAGGATGTGGATGCCACTTTCCATCACTGTCTTGAATCACTTCATTATTGAAAAGATCCAAATCCATCACAGTTGATTATCACATAATCTTGTTGTTACTATATACAATGCTCTCTTGGCTCCATTCACTTCACTTAGCATCAGTTCATGAAAGTCTTTCCAGGCTTTTCTGAAATTATCCTGCTCATCCTTTTTTGTAGAACAATATTATTCCATAACATTCATATACTATAGTTTATTCAGCCATTCTCCAAATGATGGGCATCCACTCAGTTTCCAGTTTCTTGCCACTACAAAAAAGGCTGCCACAAACATTCTTGCACATGTGGGTCCCTTTCCCTCCTCTAAGATCTCTTTGGGATATAAGCCCAATAGAAACACTGCTGGGTCAAAGGGTATGCACAGTTTGATAACTCTTTGGGCAGAGTTCCAAATTGCTCTCCAGGAGGGATGCGAAATGTGGACCACAACATAACATTCTCATACTCCTTGATTGATGTTTGCTTACATTGTGTTTCCTTTATCTGATATATCGTGTGTGTAGATAAGATTTTTCTTGCACAACAATGATAAGTTTGGAAATATGTATACATATATTCGATTTGCCAATATTTTAACATAATTAACATGTAGTGGATATCCTGCCATCTAGGGAAGGGGTGGGGAAGTTGGGGGGAAAAATTTGTAACGGAAAACTATGTAGGGGTTATTGTTGAAGAATTACCCACACATATGTTATGCAAATAAAATAAAATTTAAAAAAAAAATTGCTCTCCAGAATGGTTGGATCATTTCACAACTTCACCAACAATGCCTTAATGACCTAGTTTTCCTATGTTCCCTCCAACCTTTTCCTGTCATCTTTTGCTGATGATTCCTACATGTGTCATTACATGTATACACGTAAACATCAATATTATATTATGATCAATTCTGAAGAACATGATTGGTTCCAACAATGAGATGATTGAGGCCAGTTTCAATGATCTTGTAATAAAAAGAGCCATCTACACCCAGAGAGAGGATTGTGGGAACTAAGTGTGGATCACAATATGGCATTTTCACTCTTTTTGTTGTTCACTTGCATTTTTGTTTTCTTTTTCATTTTTTTCCTTTTTTTCTTGTGCAGCAAGAGAATAGTATAAATATTTATATATATATTGGATTTAACATATATTTTAACATGTATAACATATATTGGATTATTTGCCTCTAGATAGAGGAGGGAAGGAGAAGAAGGGGAAAATTTGGAGCACAAGGTTTTGCAAGGGTCAATGTTGAAAAATTATCCATGCATATGTTTTGAAAATAAAAAGCTTTAATTAAAAAAAAAAGATTTTCTACATAGCCTTTGAACTGAACTGTCCTCTCAAGCACCATTTATGTTGATCCATTATTTTCCCCCTAATCATTTGAAATAATCTTTTTCAGATATCTTGAAAAGCAAACCTCCAATGCTCTCACAATTAATTGTCTGTTTATAATTAAAAGGCCTTTTTTAAACAATAGAACTTATAGTTGGTACCATACAATCTCATTATTGCTTCTATTGTTTTATATTGTTACCTAATTGTGCCATATGTTAGACCTATCTACCCAAGAAGACTCTAAGCTCCCTGAATGCTTGTGGAGGCATCAAAGTAAATAATGGTTAAACCAATATGCATGTACAGACAAAAACCTATGGTTTTTATTATGATCATTATAATTCTTTGTTTTGTAAAACCCAACAGTGTGCTATGAGAGCCAAAAAAGCTAATATTGTCTTAGGCTGCATTAAAGAGGCATAAAGTTCAGAATAATATTCCCATGTAGAGATGAGAGAGAGTTCAGAAATGTGCCATTCAGATGGAGAATTTAACTGGACTTTCTTTGCCATGGATGAGTGAGGCTGGTAGAATACAGAGCACTAATCAAGCCCCCATCCCCTAACCACCACATGAGCTTACACCCATCCCTAATATCTCAATGGACTTGAAGTTAGCAAGATCAGCATTCAAACCTTTCTTCAAACACTAATTGAGTGGTCATGGGGAAGTCACTTAATGATCTCAAAATTCTCTTCAAGTTCTAAATCTGTGATCTTATAATAAACATCTTACACAAACAAAATCACATTTATTAGCAACTCAGATTCATTCTCTAGGTCTCTTTCTCTCTCAATCTGCTTCTCCCATACAAACTCACTTCTCTTCTTATGAACCCACCCAGCTTTATCAATCTTGTTGTTGTTGTTATTTAATCATTTCAGTCATGTCTGATTTTTTGAGATTCCATTTGGGATTTTCTTGGCAAAGATGCTGGAGTGATATTCATTTCCTTCTTGAGATCATTTTATAAATGAGGAAATTGAGGTAAAAAGACTTAAGTGACTTGCCCAGAGTCACTTATCTAGAAAGTATCTGAGGGCAAATTTTAACTCAGGAAGATGAGTCTTCCTGACTTTAGACCTGGAACTCTATCATACTGTACCACCTAGTTGCCCTGGAATCACTTTTTAAATAGAATCATGGATCTAGGTTCAAAGAGATCTCAGAGACCATGTAGGAAATTCAGGACCAGCAGGGTTGTGATATACCCAAGATCACACATGACCAAGACTATTTTCTACTACTCTATTGTAGATAATTCACCAGATCAAGACTTAATTAAGCACCTGCAATGGGCCAAATATCTTCATCTTGGACATCTATCTTTACTTCTGTTTCTACTTTAGATTTTGGTGGAATTATATAAATAGGAATTGTTTTCTGTTCTCTCCCAGACTGATATTTTTGTGATGGTAAATTAGGCCCAGCTTTTGTCTCACTTCTTTCCTAACCCTTAGTCATTACACAGACATTGCCTCAGACAAACTGAGACCTGATCAGTGAAAATGAGCTTCCTGACTGAATTTCCCTCCCTACTTCTAGAAAAAGATAAGGGTCCTACAATAACTTGAGGAAAAGGGATAGTCAACAGGAAGAAAAATATATTTAAAAGGGAGAGGTAAGAAGATCAACTTCCTGACTGTACAGTGATGCTAAAGGATTTTCCTGAAACTGCTTTTGATAAACATGACATCTGGAGCAGACAGGAGAAAACTATGAACCAGTTTCCATAGCCTTAGAGCTAAGTGAGAGCATGGATGGATTCCTTCATGCCCTTTCTCAATGATCTCTATAATCACCTACAAAAGAAAGTATCAGTATCACATCAGGCAATTCTAAACCAGACAAGCACTCCAAGACCCTGATTTTCCTGACTCTGAATTAAATACTTAATCTTCAGAAACTGAATGGTGAAAATGAGGTGAATAATTCATGATTTCTTCTAGTCTCATGAAAGGTACCCAGGTAACATTTTATTGTAGTTGTTCAGTTGTTACCAAATTTTCATGACCTCATTTGAGATTTTTCTTGGCAAAGATACTGGAGTGGCTTCTGATTTGTTTTTGTAGCATATTTACAGATAAGGAAATTGAGGCAACTTGCCCAACTAATAATTATCTGATGCCAGATTTGAACTCAGGAAGATGAAGCCTTCCTGATTTCAAGCCCATGCTTTAACCACTTATGCACTTAACTGCCCTCCTTAAGTAATATACCTAGTGCCCAAAGCTTGGTCTAAGGATAACCATAATTGTTTTTAACAGTTATATATAAAAAATAGCTCAGCCACCAGTTTCTTCTTTTATGTAAAATGTAAGGAAACTGACAGCTATTCTGTCCTAGTTCCCATTTCAGGGCTGAGAGATGAGAGTGAGTGAATTTCTTTTTTTCAATATAAATAGTTGCATGACCTCTTTTCCATGTCTTCATCCATCTTGCTCCCATTTCCTCATCCCTTCCTCCCTTCCCACATGTGTCATCTGCTCATCTGGCAGGGACTTCTTTAGTTCATTGACACGTGATGTTGTTCAGGAGAGCAGCAAAATCTCTGTTCCTCTTTTAAAATCATATATATATATATATATATATGTATATATGTATATATACATATATATATACATACACATATAGATAGAGACAGACACAGAGAAAGGTTATAAACTTAAAGCTACCAACTAAAATAATTAAGAAATAAAATCATACATGAAAACACAAACTCCAAGCTACATTTGCTGTTTCTTAAAGGAAATCATATATAATTGAATGGAGAACCACAGAGAGAGGGAGAGAGAGAGAAAGAGCAGAGGGAGGGGAAGGGGTAGAGACAGAGAGACACAGATTGACAGATTCAGAGAGATAGAGAGCCAGACAGAGAGATGGATAGATTCAAAGACAGTCTGTCAAGCAGTCTGTCAAATGTGATAAGCACTAAGAATTTAAAGAAAGCTAAAAGACAGTCCCATCTCTTAAAGAGTTCAGTCTGCTTGGGAAGGAAACATGCAATTACTTACAACCAAATTATATAGAGGATAAATAGGACATAATCAACAGAAAGAAGGCATGAGAATTGGAGGGGATCAGGAAAGGCTTCCTAGAGATTTTAACTAATGAAGAAAAGCAGAGAAACCAGAAAGAAGAGATAAAAAAAAGGACATTTCAAGTATGGGGGACAGTCATTGAAAATGAAATAGGGAGGTGGAATGTCTTGTGTGAGGAACAGCAAAGAGGTCCTTGTTACTGGAACATAGACTAAGGGAGAGGTATCAGTTTTAAGACTGGAAAGGTGAAAGGAGGCAGGTTATGAAGAGATTGAATTCCATTCTCCAATTAATTACTGGTCAAAGGATATGAACAGACAATTTTCAGTGAATGCTCTAAATCATTATTGATCAGAGAAATGCAAATTAAAACAATTCTCAGGTACCACTACAAACCTCTCAGATTGGTCAGGAAAAGATAATGATAAATGTTGGAGGGAATGTGGGAAAACTGGAACAATAATACATTGTTGGTAGATTTGTGAACTGATTCAACCATTCTGGAGAGCAATATGGAACTGTGCCCAAAGGGCTATAAAACTGTGCATACTCTTTGATCCATCAGTGTCTCTACTGGGTCTGCATCCCAAAGAGATCTTAAAGAAGGGAAAGGGATCCACATGTGCAAAATGTTTATGGCAGCCCTTTTTGTAGTGGCAAGAAACTGGAAACTGAGTGGATGCCCATCAGCTGGAGAATGGCTGAATAAATTATGGTATATAAATGTAAAGGAATATTAATTTTCTATAAGAAACAATCATCAGAATGATTTCAGAAAAGACTGGAGATACTTACATGAACTGATGCTAAATGAAGTGAGTAGAACCAGAAGAACATTTTACACAGCAACAGCAAGATTATAAGATAATCAATTCTGATGGACATGGCTCTTTTCAACATCGAAGTGATTCAAGTCAATTCCAATGGTCTTTGATAAAGAGAGCCATCTGCACCCAGAGAGAGGACTGTGGGGACTGAGTGTGAATCACAATATAGTATTTTCACTTTTTAAATTGTTGCTTACGTGCATTTTTCTTTCTTTCTCATTTTTTCCCCTTTTTGATCTGATTTTTCTTTTTCAGCATGAGAATTGTGGAAGTATGTATAGAAGAATTGCACAAGCTTAACATATATAGAATTACTTGCCATCTAGGGAAGGAGGTCAGAGGAAGGGAGAGAAAAAAATTTGGAACATGAGGTTTTACAGAGGTGGGTATTGAAGATTATCTGTTCTGAAAATAAAAAAAGCTTTAATAAAAAAAAACTAACAAGTAAATAAATAGATAATGAAGAGCTTGAATTCCAAAGGGAGTATTTTATATTTGATCCCAGAGGTGAAAGGGAGTCATAAATATAAATTACACTTTAATCAAAAATTGAATTTTAGTCAAAATACACTTTAGGAAAATCACTTTGAGTACTAAGGGGGATCTGGATTTGAGTGGAGAGAAAGTGGAGGAAAAAAGGCCATTCAGAAGGCTATTGTCATTGTGCATTTAGAAGATGATAAAAAAGATATATTAAAATGGTGGCAGTGTCAAGGAAGAGAAGAGGGAATATACAAAAATATATAAAAAACTGTTACAAAGGTAAAATTGGCAGCACTGGTAATAGATTGGACATGTGGACTGAAAGATAGTGAGGAGTTGAGGATGATATCTTGGTTATGAAGTGGGATTACTGGAAAAATGATGGTACCCTCAACAGTAATAGGGAAATTAGTAAAAAGGGAAAGTTTGGGGGGGAAGATAATGCGTTCAATTTTTGGATATGTTAAGTTTAAAATGTCTACTGGATATCCAATTTGATATGTTTAATAATATGACTAGAGGTCAGGAAAGAGGTTGGGGATGGATAAGTAGACTTGAGAATAATCAGCATAAAAATAATAATCAAATATATGGGGACTGATGAAACCACTGAGTAAAATAGTATAGAGGGAGGAAAGAGCCCAGGATAGAGTTCCAACTTTGGAGCATGATCTGGAAGAATATCCAACAAAAGAGAGTTTAAAAAAAAAATGATTAGCTGGAAAAGAGAAGAGACTATCAAGAGGAGAAAGAGTGATTGACAGTATCAAAAGCTAGAGAGATCAAGTAGGATGAGGATTGAGAAAAGGCCATTAGTTTGGGCAATTTAAAAAATCATTAGCAACTTTGGAGATGGCAGTTTTGGTTGAATGATTCGATAAGAAGCCAGACTGTAGAAAATTAAAAAGAGAGCGACAGGAAAGGAAGTGGATACAACAATTATAGATATTCTTTTCAAGGAGTTTAGCAACAAAGAATAGAAGAGATATAGAACAATACTTAGCAGGAAAAAATAGAGTGGAGATGATAGAAAGAGTTACCTGTTGCATGAAATGGGATAGAACAAGTTTGCTTGAATAATTAGAGAAATAAAGCTTTGATAAGAAATAAGATCACCTCTTATGTGAATTAGACATAAAGGATGAAATAGGAACAAAAAGCATAAGAGTGATATGAGGCCCAGTGGGAGCTGTGCAGCATAAATTTGTAACAAGCTCAGTCAGAACGATTGTGTGATTTTCCCCCTCACTTTCACTTAGCAAGACTTGTATAGGATCAAAGGAAGAAAATGATGGGAGTGCTCTAAGATTGAGGCATGGCAGGAAGTAATTGACAAAATGAGAAGGGTGCTAAGGATTCAAGAGAAGAAACAATATAGAATTGTTCATCAATTCAAAAGGTTCATCAATAAGGGAAAGAGAAGAGAGTGTCCTGTGCAGAAGAGATGATCTGGGAGAAAATTGAGGGGTCAAAGGATCAGACATCATAGAGTGGATATATATAGAGTAGGACTTAGTAAGAGAAAGCAGAGGAAGAGGTGGAAAGCCAATAAATTGTGGTGAGAAAAAGGGATTTGGGAATTCTTGAACACAGAGGGAGTATATCTATGAGTAATGGCAAAATCAAGGAAGTGATTATCTTTGGGTATGACTGAGGTGGGGTGGGGGTGTAACTCATAGGAAGTGAGTAGACCTAGGAACTTGAATATTTTGAGGTAAAATCAACATATATTTTTGTTGTTATTCCTATTTATTTAAAAAATAGTCACTTTATTGCTCCCAAATCTCTCCTTTAAAAAACTATAACTTTTACACCTTATATTTGTCTGTGGATCATGGAATATCACAGTTTTGGGGGAATCAGAATTATGGATCACCCAAAGACAATGGAGTCATGCATGGATTAGACCATAGATTTAGAAGAAACTTTAAAGGTCATCTCATACAACACCTTAATTTTAAAGATGAGAAAGTGACTCAGAAAAGTTAAGGAACATGCTTAAGGGTCACAGCCAATAAATAGCATAGCTAGAAATCAAAACATAGTCCTCTGACTGCCAGTTCAGTGCTGTCTACATTGCATAACACTATATCTACTTCTCTTGACATATTACTAATGATGAATTACATGTAAGAACCACAAAAATTATCAAAGAGATGTAGGATTGGAAAAAGAGGTGGATGGGTCATGTAGCAGGATTAAGGAATAACAGGACAATTCAATTTGTTATACTGGCTAACATGCAATGGCAAGAATCACAGAGAAAGTTTTTCCAGTATAGTAGCATCCTATGAAGAATTTGTTGGAGGACATGGACAAAGTCATATAAGATGAGAAGATTTGGATACTGTATCAGTAAAAGAAAAAGTTTTACAGATGAAATATACTGAAATACTGAAGGACCTTGGTGGATTTTTTGTTCTGATTATACTTCACTCTGACATCTTGCACCTTTCCTTTTTATGATAGCAAAGTATTAGACATTGAAAGGATGCTCATCAATTAGGGAATGACCGAACAGGTTGTGACAAATGATTGTGTTCTTCATATTTGTAAATTCATGATGCAATGTTTTTCTGTTGCATTAATATTTTATTGATAGTTTATTCAGACATACCTCAATGGGTGAACAAAAAAACCTGTTTCTAGCTTGTCACTATAAATAATACTGCAGACAAGATCAGAAGGGAAGCAATAAATTGGAAAATCATTTTTACATTTAAGGGTTCTGATAAAGGCTTAATTTCTAAAATATATAGAAAATTGACTCAAATTTATAAGAATTCAAGCCATTCTCCAATCAATAAATGGTCAAAGGATATGAACAGACAATTTTCAGAGGATGAAATTGAATCTATTTTTGGTCATATGAAAAGGGACTCCAAATCACTATTGACCAGAGAAATGCAAATTAAGACAACTCTGAGATACCACTGTACACTTGTCAGGTTGGCTAAGATGACAGGAAAAGATAATGACAAATGTTGGAGGGGATGTGGGAAAACTGGGACACTAATACATTGTTGGTGAAACTATGAATGGATCCAATCATTCTGGAGAGCAATTTGGAACTATGCTCAAAAAGTTATCAAACTGTACATATCTTTTGACCCAGCAGTATTTCTATTGGGCTTATATCCCATAGAGATCTTAAAGGAAGGAAAGGGCCCCACATGTGCAAGAATGTTTGTGGCAGCCCTTTTTGTAGTGGCTAGAAACTGGAAATTGAGTGGATGCCCATCAATTGGAGAGTGGCTGAATAAATAAATTATGGTATATGAATCTTATGGAATATTATTGTTCTGTAAGAAACGACCAACAAGATGATTTCAGAGAGACCTGGAGAGACTTGCATGGACTGATGCTGAGTGAAATGAGCAGAACCAGGAGAACATTATACACAACAACAAGACTATATGATGATCAATTCTGATGGACATGGTTCTCTTCAACAATATGATGATTCAAACCAGTTCCAATTGTTCAGTGATGAAGAAAGCCATATACACCCAGGGAGAGGCCTGTGAGATCTGAGTGTGGATCACAACATAGCATTTTCATACTTTCTGCTGATGTTTGCTTGCAGCATTTTTTTTGTGCAGCAAGATAACTATATAAATATGTATACACATATTGAATTTATCATATATTTTAACATAGTTAACATGTATTGGATGACCTGCCATCTAGGGGAAGGGGTGGAGGGAAGGAGAGAAAAATTTGGAACTATAAATACAATGCTTAACAGGGCAAAAGCATTTCTTTAAAGAGATTGTGGGTAGCACAGCATTTCCTTGCAATACCACTAGCCATTCTGTGTCCCAAGAGATAAAAGGGGGGTAAAGGGACCTATATGTACAAAAATATTTATAGAAGCTTTTTAATGATAGCAAAGTATTAGACATTGAAAGGATGCTCATCAATTAGGGAATGACTGAACAGGTTGTGTCAAATGATTGTGATGAAGTTCTGTTATGCTATGAGAAATGACAAGAGAGGTGGTTTCAGAAAAGAATGGCAAGATCTATATGAACTGATGCAAAGTGAAGTGAAATAACTGGGAGGTCATTGTGCATAGTAACAGCAATATTGTAATGATGATAAACTGTGAAAAACTTGAACTGAGACAATTTCAAAAGAGTCATGACAAAAAAATACTATCCCCATCCATACAGAGAACTGAGGGACTTTGAGTATAAATTGAAGTATAGTTTTTTAACTTTCCTTTTTTCTTTTTTAAAAAAAAAGTTACAATGGAAATGTTTTGCTTAATTATAATAGATATTATATTCCTTACTCTCTTCCTTAGTATTGCAGGATGGAGTGGGAGGGAGAGAAAGAATTTGAGACTTAAAATTTTTAAAAGATAATAATGCTTAAATAAATGAATATTAAATCAAATTAAACAAACAAACAATGGGGAGTTATTGACCACAGCCTTTGAGCAGGGGGGAAAGAGAATCATATAATATATTAGAAAAATCACTTTAACAGCTATATATTGAAAAAGAAAAAAATAGAGGAGGATAGGCAAATTAGGAATTTATTACAACAGTAATGAGGGCCTAACTTTAGGGTGGTGGCAGTAGAAATGGGAAGGAAGGAAGAAATGTTAAAGACATTGCTGAGGGAAACTGGACATGACTTGTCAAATAATTATATATAGAAAATGAAAAAAAAGTCGAAAATGACTTGGCAATTTCAAGCCTGGGTGATTGAAAGGACAGTGGTGCTGCCAATAGAAATAAGGAAGTCAAGAGGAGGAACAGAGGGGAAGATGAGTTCGGTTTTACACATACTGAGTTTTGAGGTACCAGTGAAGAATCCATGTAAAGATATCTAACATGCAGTTGGAGATAGTGGACTAAAGCACAAATGGGTCAGTAGATATGAAGGTAAGGATTTGTGGGTCACCTGGGTAGAGGAGATCATTGAAATCATAGAAATGAATAATATTACAAAAAGAAAAAAATTAGAAAAGAAAGCTGAGACAAAAACAGAGCCATGGAAGCTACCCACACTTAGCTGTCAGAAGAAAAACCAGTGATGGAGTCTAAGGAGAACAGAAAATCAGCCCATTTTCCTATTGAAAAGATAATCCTGCAACCAGGCAAAATAAAGTTTGGTTCAAGACATTATTCTCAGAATATCTTATCACCTCACAAATTTTTTTTAAAGTTTAGTACTAAATATTATTTCATTTTATCCTCACCATGGTTCTATGAGGCAGGAAAGGAAGGTATTATCTACATTTGAAAAATGAAGAAATTGAGACATAGAAAAGTGGAAGGTGGAAGAGCTAGTACTTTCCAAAGTCAATCACCAATCAGCTAGAAAATTAGCTAGAACCTACAACTGCAGATTCCTTAAACCTGTGGTATTTCCCTTAACAAGTTGCCTAGTATAGGACAGAAAAAATTCAACATTCAAAGAATTCAGACTTAGATTGAGTCCAGATTTCTGATTCATTATCAGATTCAGATTCCATAATCACAACTACCCAACACAATCTTTTCCCTACTCCACCCCCAAGCAAGATCCATTTGAAACTTGGTCCTTAACTAGCTGTGTCTCTGACAATACAGGATTTTTTTTTTTTTTTTTTTTTTTAATGAGAGCTGAAAGAAACCTTAGACAAGTTCTAGTCATCCTTTGGAAAGTCTGTACTTGGTTTTTTTGTTTTGTTTTGTTTTATGAATAGTATTTAATTTTTTCTGATTACATAGTTTTCAACATTCATTTTTAATAGGATTTCTGATTCCAAATTTTTCCCCTCCTTTTCTGCCCTCTCTCCTCCCCAAAAGAGAAAGCAATCAAATATACGTTACACAGGTACAATCATGTCAAATATATTTCCATATTAATTATGTTCTGAAAGAACAGCAGAGCAAAAGAGGAAAACAATGAGAAAAACAAAAGCAAAAAACAAAAAAAGTGAAATTTGTATTCAGATTCCATAGTTCTTTTTCTAATATGGATACATTTTCCATTAAAAGTCTTTTGAAATTGTCTTAGGTCGTTGTATTGATCAGAGTAGTTAAGTTTTTCACAGCTGATCATCATTGCAGCATTGCTGTTACTGTGCACAATGTTCTAGTTTTGCTCTGTAAGTTTGTATTTATGTGTATATAGAGGAAAGAACTTCCAATAGATATGTCATTTTTAAAAATTGCTGTAGCAAAAGTAATTTAGCAGCTGAGGGCTAAAGCAGTCAAAATTAGAAAATTGTACTTGTCAAGTAAGAGGTGACTGCCAAGTACCTTTCTAAAAATCCTACTCTGTTGGCCAATCTGGATAAAAACTAATGAAGTAAGGAACTGGAATTAGCCCTTTGATACACACTGTAATGTCATCAAAAATGAGGCAGGAAAAACGGAGGGGAAAATTTCTGATACTTCAGAAAAATTTAGTCAGAGTCAATGGAAAGGTTTGTTAAGTAAGTGGGTGAAACTAGGGCAGAGTAATCTAAGCAGTGTCGACATGGGGCGGATGCCAGCTGGAAAGGAGAAGTAGAAGCAATTGAGTGCATATCATGCCTTGGTGCATTACTTACCCTTTTCCCTCCTGCTTAATCAAGTTGGAAAGAAACAGTCCTGAATGCTACATCTGGATGCTGCACACTGCTTCCTCTGCTCCCCCTCCTCCTTTTGTTCTCCCTCTTTCTGGGCCAGAAAGGATACACCTTTTATGTCTCTCCTTCAGAATTCAAAAGATTCAGGGAGAGGAGAACTTAAGATTACTTTCTTTATCCAGTCTCATCTGAAGGCCAGAACACAGACAAGTCATAAAGAGACTTCTTCAGTCATTTCAGTTACATCCAACTCTTGATGATCCCATTTTTAGCAAAGATACTAGAGTGCTTTTCCATTACCTTCTTCAATTCATTTTATATATAAGGAAATTGAGGTAAACAAGGTTAAGTGACTTGCCCAGGATTTCACAGCTATTAAGTATCTGAAGCCAAATTTTAATTTAGGTATTCCTAATTCCAGGAATCACTTAGCTACAGGGACTGAGGTTAGGGAAAAGTTTTCCTTTTCTGAGGAGCTGAAGTGAGGACTAAATTCCAATGAATCCTGGTAGTTTTCTGCTTGCTCACATAGCTCCTAAATTTGAGAGGCAACATGGTATTATTAAAAGGGATTTAAACTTATAGGGGAGATATCTGGATTCATATTCTGCCATCAGCTAGCTGTGTGATCATTTCAAGCTTCAATTTCCTTATTTTTAAGGTATAGGGCTAGTCTTGTGATTTGATTGGTAAATCTTCCCACCTAATGCCTTTCTCCCCACTCTTATTCATTCTCCATTCAGCTAACAAAGTCAATTTTCTAAAGGACAAGTCCAATTATGTCCCCTTTTTCCAACCTCCAATGTAATCAATTCCAGTGGTTCTCCATCACCTCCAGGATCAAATAGAAAATCCTCTGTTTGGTGTTCAAAGACCTTCATAACCAATATCCTCCTCATTTTTCCAGTCTTGGAAAATGTTACATACTTTCATCCCACATGTTCTTTGGTCCAGTGACAGTGGCCTCCATGCCATTCCATGAACAAGACACTACATCTCTCAACTCTAAGCATGCTTTCTGACTGCCTCCCCATGCCTGAGTCCTCTCCTTCCTTATCTCTACCTCTTGGATTCCCTGGCTTCTTCCTTTAAATATTAACTGAAATCTATCTTCTATAGAAAGCCTTTTTCAAGTCTTCAATTCTAGTGCTTTCCCTCTATAAATCATTTCCTAATAAATTATTTCCTATTTATCTTGTATGTTGCTTGTTTGTCCATATTTTTTTGCTTGTTGAATTCTCCATTAGATTATGAGTTCCTTGAGGGCAGGAAGCATCTTTTGCTTTTCTTTGTATCCCCTTGTGCTTAACACAGAACCCAACACATAGCAGATATTTAATAAATGTTAATTGATTGCCTGACTGATTAGAACAGTTTTGGGGTGAATAAATGCTCTATACCAATGCAAATCCACACCTTCTGCACAATATATACTCTTAGAAAGTTGAGTTGAGCATTGAAAGATTAAATGATTTGTGTGGGGACCTGTAGCTTGGATATATCAGAGGCAAGGCTTGAACTCAGGTGCTTCTGTCTCCAGATCTCTTTTCACTATACATACTGCTTCTCTCTCTCAACTATAAAGAAGAAATAATTTTATATGTGAAATATAAGCCATGAAGCCCAGTGGTGACTCTTCTTAATGAAAAAGATAAATTCCCTGAAACTGTGAAGGATGAGATAGAGTTGTCCAAAGGGGCAGAGAGAGAAAAAAGATCCAGTTTCTATAGTCCCATCATTTCTTCTGGCTTATAGCTTTAGTATCAACATCTCTCCAGAGCCATGAAGGGAAAAAGATTTTAGAAAGAAGTCAATGGGTAGAACTTGATCTTGTCCCCATTACCAGCTTGTTACATTAGAGACTCCAGGGTTTTTTTTCCCTCTTGGGTGAGATCACAGAGTCTTTCTCTTGATTAACCTAAGCTTTCTCACTTCCAATGGGAGAGCTCTCTACTGGATCTGTATCCCAAAAGTCATAAAAAAGGGAAAGAGACCCACATGTGCAAAAATATTTGTGGCAGCGCTGGTCGCGATCGGACTCCAGCCGGGGCGGAAGTCAGGGCTGCGATAGAGGGGCGGATTTTGGGCACCCAGGAAGCCCCTGGGAGACGCCTGGGCCACTTTGCTCTGCTTGCGGGCAGGTGCTTTGGCAGATCTGCCTTTGGAAGGGGGTGGATGAGAACAGCTGAAAACGTGGTCCTGGTGCGAATCTAGCCCGACCAGCCTCAGACCGGAAGTCAACTCGGCAAACTGCCCCAGGGCAAATATAAATTGTTGCAGTTTTCTCGGCTTTTGACCAATATCCCAACTTTAAATCATGAGCAAGAAGCAGAAGAGAGCTCTCACCATAGAAAGCTTTTACGGAGAAAAAATAGAACAGTCCCCAGATCCTGACATTATGAAAACAATCCCAGATGAAGCCACAAAGGCAGACTTAAGTTGGTCTCCCTTTCAGAAGGCTTACCTGGATGATTGCATTAAGAATCTCAAAAGAGAGCTAGAAGAAGAATGGGGAAATAAATTGAGATCAGGGCAACAGAAATATCAAAAACTGGAAAATAGGACTGGTGAATTGGAAAAAGAAAACAGTTCACTGAAAAACAAAATTGGTGAATTGGAAAAAATCACCAATTCACTGGAAAATAAAAATGGTGAACTGAAAAACAAAATTGGTGAATTGGAAAAAGACAACAATTCACTGAAAAACAAAATTGGTGAATTGGAAAAAGACAACAATTCACTGAAAAATAAAACTGGCAAAATGGAAAAAGAATGCATTGAATCCAGAAATTCAATGGGCCAGCTACAAAAGGAGCTAAAAAAGATAACTGAAGGAAATAATACTCTAAAAATTAAAATTGAACAAATAGAAGTAAATGACTCAATAAGACTTCAAGAATCAGTTAAACAAAAACAAAAAAATGAAAAAATAGAAGAAAATATGAAATATCTCCTAGGAAAAACAACTGACTTGGAAAACAGATCCAGGAGAGACAATTTAAGGATTATCGGACTCCCTGAAAGCCACGATGAAAAAAAGAACCTGGATGCTATCTTCCAGGAAATCATGAAAGAGAATTGCCCTGATGTTTTAGAATCAGAAGGCAAAATTGGCATTGAAAGAATTCACCGATCACCTCCAGAAAGAGACCCCAAAATTAAAACCCCAAGGAATATCGTGGCCAAATTTCAGGACTATCGCACCAAGGAAAAGATATTGCAAGTAGCTAGAAAGAAACAGTTCAAATACCGAGGAACTGTCATTAGAATTACACAGGATCTGTCAGCTTCCACATTGAAGGATCGAAGGGCCTGGAACCAGATATTCCGAAAGGCAAAAGAACTTGGATTACAGCCAAGAATAAGTTATCCAGCTAGAATGAGCATCATCTTCCAGGGAAGAAGATGGTCATTCAATGATACAGGAGAATTTCACCTATTTCTAATGAAAAGACCTGATCTGAACAAAAAATTTGACCTCCAAATAGAGAACTCAAGAGAAACATAAAAAGGTAAAAAGGAAAACTCTTGAGAACTATATTCCTACTATAGGTATCCTTTAAAGAATGGCAGTATAATTTGATTTTTCTTTGATAATAATGGAAAAGAAATTAGAGGGATACCATACTGAAAAAGAAAAAGGGGGGAGGGGGAAAAGGAGGCAAAATAAAGTAAAAATATAGGAGGTAAAATAAGGCAAAATCTCATAAAGAGACATAGAAGATCTAATATAATTGAGGGGAAGAAGGGAGGGCGATGAGTATTGATTGTGTAAACCTTACTCTCATTAGATTGGACTCTAAGAGAGTATATCAGACACATTTGGCTTCAAAGAAAGCACTGACCCTCCTTGTGGGAAGGTAGGAGGGAGGGAAGAAAAGGAAAGGGATAAACTAATAGAAGGATTAGGGGAAAGGTATAAAGGGGAGGGAGGGACTCTAAAGGGAGGAGGATTATTGGTGGGAGGTGGTCTTCAAGAGCAAAGTACTGGGGAGGGGGGAAGGGAGAAAGGGGAAAGGGAAGAGAAAATCATAACTCTGGGTAAATAAGATGGCAGGGAATACAGATATAGTTATTTTAACTGTGAATGTGAACGGGATGAACTCTCCCATAAAACGGAAGCGGGTAGCAGACTGGATTAAAAGCCAGAATCCTACAATATGTTGTTTACAAGAAACCATCTAAAACATAGAGATACATACAGAGTGAAGGTAAAGGGCTGGAGCAGAATCTTCTATGCTTCAGGTGAACAAAGAAAGGCAGGGGTAGCAATCCTTATCTCGGATCAAGTAAAAACAAAAATAGATCTAATTAAAAGAGATAAGGAAGGAAACTACATTTTACTAAAGGGTTCCATAGACAATGAAGCAGTATCAATACTTAACATATATGCACCAAGTGGTATAGCATCCAAATTCCTAGAGGAGAAGTTAAGAGAGATGCAAGGAGAAATAGACAGTAATACTATACTAGTGGGAGATCTCAACCTTGCTCTCTCAGAATTAGATAAATCAAATTCCAAAATAAATAAGAAAGAAGTTAGGGAGGTTAACAAAAGGCTAGAAAAGTTAGGTATGATAGATCTCTGGAGGAAATTGAATGGTGATAGAAGGGAGTATACTTTTTTCTCAGGGGTTCATGGAACTTATACAAAAATTGATCATGTGTTAGGGCATAAAAACCTCCAAATCAATTGCAGAAAAGCAGAAATAGTAAATGCATCCTTCTCAGATCATGATGCAATAAAACTCACATGTAATATAAGGCCAGGAGAAAATAGGCCACAAGTTATTTGGAAATTAAATAATCTAATCCTGAAGAACGAATGGGTGAAAGAGCAAATTATAGACACAATCGAAAATTTCATCCAGGAGAATGACAACAATGAGACAACATACCAAAATTTGTGGGACTCGGCTAAAGCGGTTATAAGGGGTAATTTTATATCTCTAGATGCTTACTTGCGTAAAACAGAGAAGGAGAAGATTAATGAACTGGGCTTACAATTAAAAAAGCTAGAAAAAGACCAAATTAAAAACCCTCAATTAAATACCAAATTGGAAATTCTGAAAATTAAAGGGGAGATCAATAAAATTGAAAATAAGAAAACTATTGAATTAATAAATAAAATTAAGAGTTGGTTTTATGAAAAAACCAACAAAATAGATAAGCCTTTAGTTAATTTGATTAGAAAAAGAAAAGAGGAAAATCAAATTATTAGTCTCAAAAATGATAAGGGAGAACTTTCCTCCAATGAAGAGGAAATTAGAGTAATAATTAGGAGTTTCTTTGCCCAACTTTATGCCAATAAATTTGAGAATGTAAATGAAATGGAGGAGTATCTACAAAAATATAGATTGCCCAGATTAACAGAAGAGGAAATAAATTATTTAAATAGCCCTATTTCAGAAAAAGAAATAGAACAAGCTATTAATCAACTCCCTAAGAAAAAATCTCCAGGACCAGATGGATTTACATGTGAATTTTACCAAACATTCAAGGAACAATTAATCCCAATACTATATAAACTATTCGAAAAAATAGGGAAAGAAGGTGTACTACCAAATTCCTTCTATGACACAGATATGGTGCTGATAGCTAAACCAGGTAGGGAGAAAACTGAGAAAGAAAACTATAGACCCATTTCCCTAATGAATATTGATGCAAAAATTTTAAATAAGATTTTAGCAACAAGATTACAGAAAGTCATCCCCAGGATAATACATCATGACCAAGTAGGATTTATACCAGGAATGCAGGGCTGGTTCAATATTAGGAAAACTATTAGCATAATCAATTATATTAATAACCAAATTAATAAAAATCATATGATTATCTCCATAGATGCAGAAAAAGCCTTTGATAAAATCCAACACCCATTCCTATTAAAAACACTGGAGAGTATAGGAATAAATGGGCTTTTCCTTAAAATGATAAGTAGTATCTACTTAAAACCTTCAGCAAGCATCATATGTAATGGAGTCAAACTAGAACCATTCCCAATCAGATCAGGAGTGAAACAAGGCTGCCCACTGTCACCATTACTATTTAATATTGTATTAGAAATGTTAGCTTTAGCAATAAGAGAAGAAAAAGAGATAAAAGGAATCAGAGTAGGTAGTGAAGAAACCAAATTATCACTCTTTGCAGATGACATGATGGTATACTTAGAGAATCCTAGAGACTCAACTAAAAAACTACTAGAAACAATTCACACCTTTAGCAAAGTGGCAGGATACAAAATAAATCCACATAAATCATCAGCATTTTTATATATTACCAATAAAGTTCAGCAGCAAGAGATACAAAAAGAAATTCCATTCAAAATAACTGTTGATAGTATAAAATATTTGGGAATTTATCTGCCAAGGGATAGTCAGGAACTATATGAACTAAATTACAAAACACTTTCCACACAAATCAAATCAGACCTAGTCAATTGGAAAAACTTAAAATGCTCATGGGTAGGACGAGCGAATATAATAAAAATGACAATACTACCCAAACTAATTTACTTATTTAGTGCCATACCAATCAAACTCCCAAGAAATTATCTTACAGACCTAGAAAAAATAGTAGCAAAGTTCATTTGGAAAAACAAAAGGTCTAGAATTTCAAGGGGATTAATGAAAAAAAAGGCTGAAGATGGTGGACTTGCTGTACCAGATCTAAAACTATATTATAAAGCAGCGGTCATCAAAACCATTTGGTACTGGCTAAGAAATAGAGTAGTCGATCAGTGGAATAGGATAGAATCACAAGACAAACTAGGCAATAACTATAGCAATTTGGTTTTTGATAAACCCAAAGACCCCAGCTTTTGGGATAAGTATTCACTATTTGACAAAAACTGCTGGGAAAACTGGAAACTAGTGTGGAAGAAATTAGGGCTTGACCCACATCTAACACCACATACCAAGATAAGATCTAAATGGGTTCATGATCTGGATATAAAGAGTGATTTTGTAAACAAGTTAGAGGAACATAATATAGTTTACCTCTCAGACCTGTGGAGATGGAATAAATTTATGTCCAAAGAAGAACTGGAACTTTTAATTGAAAACCAGATAGATAACTTTGACTATATTAAGTTAAAAAGTTTTTGTACAAACAAAATCAATGCAGACAAGATTAGGAGGGAAGCAATAAATTGGGAAATCATCTTTACATTTAAGGGTTCTGATAAAGGTCTCATCTCTAAAATATATAGAGAATTGTCTCATATTTATAAAAATTCAAGCCATTCTCCAATCAATAAATGGTCAAAGGATATGAACAGACAATTTTCAGAGGATGAAATTAAAACTATTTATAGTCATATGAAAAGGTGCTCCAAATCACTATTGATCAGAGAAATGCAAATCAAGACAACCCTGAGATACCACTTCACACCTGTCAGATTGGCTAAAATGACAGGAAAAGTTAATGATGAATGTTGGAGGGGTTGTGGGAGGGCTGGGACACTGATGCATTGTTGGTGGAGCTGTGAACGGATACAGCCATTCTGGAGAACAATTTGGAGCTATGCTCAAAAAGTTATCAAACTGTGCATACCCTTTGACCCAGCAGCATTTCTATTGGGCTTATATCCCAAAGAAATCATAAAGGAAGGAAAAGGCCCCACATGTGCAAGAATGTTTGTGGCAGCCCTTTTTGTAGTGGCTAGAAACTGGAAATTGAATAGATGCCCTTCAATTGGAGAATGGCTGAATAAATTATGGTATATGAATGTTATGGAATATTATTGTTCTGTAAGAAATGACCAGCAAGATGATTTCAGAGAGGCCTGGAGAGACTTACATGAACTGATGCTGAGTGAAATGAGCAGAACCAGGAGATCATTATACACGGCAACAACAGTACTATATGACGATCAATTCTGATGGACATGGCTCTCTTCAACAATGATATGTTTCAAACCACCTCCAATTGTTCACTGAAGAAAGCCATATACACCCAGAGAGAGGGATGCGAAATGTGGACCACAACATAACATTCTCATACTCCTTGATTGATGTTTGCTTACATTGTGTTTCCTTTATCTGATATATCGTTTGTGTAGATAAGATTTTTCTTGCACACCAATGATAAGTTTGGAAATATGTATACATATATTCGATTTGCCAATATTTTAACATGATTAACATGTAGTGGATATCCTGCCATCTAGGGGAGGGGTGGGGAGTTGGGGGGAAAAATTTGTAACGGAAAGCTATGTAAGGGTTATTGTTGAAGAATTACCCACACATATGTTATGCAAATAAAATAAAAATTTAAAAAAAAAATATTTGTGGCAGCCCTTTTTGTAGTGGCAAGAAACTGGAAGCTGAGTGGATGCCCATTAGTTGGAGAATGGCTGAATAAATTATGGTATATGAATGTCATGGAATATTATTGTTTTGTAAGAAACGACCAACAAGATGATTTCAGAGAGGCCTGGAGAGACTTGCATGAACTGATGCTAAGTGAAGTGAGAAGAACCAGGAGATCATTGTACATGGCAACAACAAGATTATATGATGATCAGTTCTGATGGAAGTGACTCTTTCCAATAATGAGATGATCAGATCATCTCCAGTGGTCTTGTGATGGAGAGAGCCATCTACACCCCGAGAGAGGATTATGAAAACTGAGTATGGATCACAACATAGCATTTTCACTATTTTGTTGTTGTTATTTGTTTCCTTGTTTTTTTTTTCTTCCTCATTTTTTTTCCTTTTCATCTGATTTTTCTTATGCAGCATAACAAATATGAAAATATGTTTAGAAGAATTGCATATGTTTAACCTATATTGGATTATTTGCTGTCTAGGGGAAGAGAAAGGTATGAAGAGAGAGAGAAAAACGTGGAACACAAGATTTTAAAAAGGTGAATGTTGAAAATTATCTTGGCATATATTTTGAAAAGAGAAAGATATAAAAAAATTAACAAATAAAAACAGCAATGGGAGAACTCTTTTAATTTGTATTGTCTGAGATATATTCTCTTATCTATACTTTCTCTAATTTATTTGCTATGTGTAGGTATGTTTATTATGAAAATGGTATTTGATGGGGACTCATGCCTAGACTAATAGCATTTAAAAAAGCAGATAGACACAATCCTAGCCTGACACTCCCTTTCTCTAAAAAGAGCAGAGTGGTTGGCTTGTGACCTCAACTTCCTTCTTCCCTCCAGGAAGTAATTAAAGTCTATCTTGGAGAAGGGTAGAAAAGGAAATGTTGAAAGATATGTATTCATGTCTCTCTGTGGGCCCCACAACACACTCAAGAGAGATTCCATGTTGCATATGATATATATGTATATATATGTCCTAAATGAGGAGGTTGTTTTGGGGATAACATATGTAATTTATATAATATGTATAAATAATTAAATTAATGATATTGATAATGTCTGGGACAAGACCACCAGCTCAAATGAATCAAGGAGATTTCTCAAGATAAAAACAGAAAGGAATTTTATTATAATCTCATAAGAAAGAGCATCTCCCTCTCAATAAGCAGTTAGACAAGAAGAGGCATGGCCCAGTTAACAAACAGGAATTATATACACTGGTCTGGGATAACACTCCCTATAGGCTGGATCTTTGCCCTAATTAGTCAGGACAAATGACCGAACATTCTAAGTCATAAATGAGGAAAAACTTCTAACCCAACCACATCTTTAGGATTACTAAATTATCTTCTATGGGAGTTTCAATGCCAAGGTGAGACTAAAGTCTCACAAAGAAAAGGACTGTATGATCCCACTCCTTGTAAATCACACGATCTCTGGAAAAAGAAACTTGGTCCTGGAGCACAGCCCACCTTCACTCAATTTTTAGAACACTGTCTCCATCTTGAGAGATAGCTTTCACAATTCACTTCATTCAATTATAGATGACATATACATGTCAGCTATTATCAGTATCATTAATTTAATCATTATATTACTATTAATTTATACAAACTTTTCAGACTCTTCTTCAATTTTTCTCCCTATTTCACCAATTTCATTCTACCCCTTTCCAGGTCATTAGTATATTTGTTAGCCTCACCATCTATCCAGCCGAATTCATGCCCTTTCTAACCTCCTCCAAATAGATATTAGTTCCTGTTTTTTCCTTCTATGATCTATTCGTCTGCAAAACAGGATTAACAGCATCAGACATAATTATTCACAAAATTATTGAGACTCAAATGAAAAGTCTTTTGCAACCTTAGTGTTTACAATAAATGTCACTTGTATTAGTATTAATATTTAAAATAGAGCACACATCCCCAATGAAATCTGACATTTGAAATTTATTCCTCTGAGAGTACTGTATTCTACTCCATTAAAATGCAAAATATCTCTTTAAGAGCTAACTCATTAAACCATTATCAGCTGCCAAAACTTCATTTTGAATTATTTTGTCAGTTCAGCTAAGGAACAGTAGGAAAAGCCAGTCCTAATCTTAATCCTACTGCTAAAAAAAAAAGCAGTTACATAGCCTGAGAAAATCATTTCCTCTTTCTCAGTCTCAGTATCCTCATCTTTCAAATGGGAAGTTTTGATCAGCTCTCTAGGATCCCACTTATCTCTGACATTCTGTAACTGCCACTTTGCAAGGGGCTAGGAAGATGAGTGAGGGGCATGGAAGGAATGGGTGGTAACTGGGAAGGGTCAGGAAGGAAAAAAGGTAAAGACAGATACCTAGCTGAATTTGAGCCTTTCTGTTGAGAAGCCAGAAATAGAAGATTCAGATAAATTAAATAAGGTCCTGAATTGAGCAGCCTTTGAATACAAATCACTACAGAATTCAATTTAAGGATTTTTAAAAATCAATATAAAGTAAAATACTTTTAATAATTAATATATTTCTTCTATTCCAGAATGATTACAATTCCATAAAATGTGGATCATGTTAGTCCTTTCTATTATTAGATTCCCCTAATCTAATAATATTTAGTATTTTTGTAGTATTTTAAGGTTTACACAGCATTTCAACTATGTTATTTCATCTGATTCTTGCAACTGCCTTGTGAAGTAAATTATTATTTTCATCCTTATTTTATAGATAAGGAAGCTGAGGCTGAGAGATAGCAAGTAATGAAGTAGATAGAATTCAGAACCTAAAATCAGGAAGATCCATCTTTCTGTGCTCAAATCTGACCTAAAATACTTGCTAGCTATGTGACCCTGGGCAATTCATTTAATCCTGTTTGTCTCAGTTTCCTCATTTGAAAAATAAGCTGAAAAAAGAAATGTCTAACCACTCCAGCATCTTAGCCAAGGAAAAAAAATGGGGTCATGAGAGTCTTGACTGAATGGATTGAATAACAATAACAAAATGAGGTTGAGAGAGAATTCTGACTCACATAGTAAGTGCCTAAAACAGAATTCAATTTTTACTCCAACACTCCACCTTGACACCTTAATTATATCTTTATTTTGGCTAATCTGTTCCTGCTTTAGTGATGATCCAGCTAAACTCTCCATCTCACTGCTGATCATACTAAAGGGATTTCATTTTCAGATAGCATTTATTAAGTGCCTAATACACGGCAAGTATGGTGCTAGGTACTGGAAGAAAAAAAAGTTAAAATTTAACCTAAGACAGTTCTTGTCTTAAGAAATTTACATCTTATCATCAACTATGAAAGGTTGGTTCTACTCAGTGGTTCAGTGATCCAAAGCAATCCCAATAGACTTTGGACAGAAAATGCCATCTGCAACCAGTAAAAGAACTAAGGAGACTAATGTAAATCAACACATGCTATATTCACTTCTTTTTTCTGTTTTTTTATCTCTCCCATGGTTTTTCCCTTTTTCTGATTTTTCTCTCCCAACATAATTCATAAAACAATATGTATTAAAAATAAATAAACTAAAAAAGATAAAGCTATTAGAATCTTTTAAAAAAAATTTACATCTTAGAGTAAATTCTGTATGAATTTTCCATTAGATTTCCTTTTGTATTCTTCTATCCAGAGTTTATGTAAGGTTCTTCATCATCCCAGGATTTCATAATTTCTGATTCTCATGAGAAGAAAACCTTTTAATTGTATTTGTTAACATCAAAATTGGAGAGAATGACTAGAGAAGTTAGAAAGACTTCCTAATGATATAGAACTAATCAGGAATGATTTTTTTTTCTTTCTAAAATTTATCTGTCTTGACTTGTTTTTAGTGTATATGTTTAAAAAACTAAGCCTCCACAATATCTTATAAACAATTAGATTTTTAAATTGTAGTCAGAGACTGTCTTACTTCTTTGTATTCCTTACACCTAGTAAATAGCTGATATATTCAATATCTCACTTTGTGTATTGGGCTTTTTAATCTCTCTCTCTATATATATATAGATTAAATGTTCTTCTAAATAAAAAAATAAAGATTAGAGGAAGGGGGGGCTTGACCATAAAACACTTTAAGTAAAACTGTTCTTTCTAGCCTTCTCCAAATTATATTTGTAACAGCAAGAAATGTCACAACACCCACACAGAATTAAGAGCTGCAAGGATTTACCAGCAAAGACTTAGAAACAAAGACTAAAGTCATTTTTCAACCTTATTATTATCAGATCTATCATGACTAGAGTAAGTAGCAATTTATTAACTGTAATTTAAAGAGTGTTGGAAAGGCCATCCCTACCTCAACCCCTCCTCTAAAAAAAATAAATAAAAATAAAAACTCTACTTTGCAGGTGGCTGACTCTAACATTAGAGATTCATTACCACAATCTTAGGATCATAGGTTTAAAGTTATAAAAGTGTTTAGAAGGTCATCTATTCTTCCGTCCCAATTTTACAGAGACACAATGAATAACCTCCCTAAGGTCACCTTCTATTCATGAAGAGGGAGAACCCTGTTCTTAGAGGTAGAAGAACTAGATTGAAATCTTGCCCCCCTCACTCATCAGATGTTAAGCAATTTAAATTAAGTGAGTTGCTTGATCTCTCAGCCTTGGCATCCTTTGTAAAATGAGAAAAATATTTTTATTACCTACATCTCTGGGCTCTGGCAAGGAAAGTGTTTTGTAAACCTTAAAGCTGTGTAAAAATTTGTCATTATGCCAGCATCCAAGATGATGACCCAGCAGAAGCAGGAGCCCATGGAATATGATCAAAAGTAATGGATGCTGCCCACACAGTTTCACTAAACAACAAATGGGAGGTCTTCTCTGCTCCCATTCTTGTTTCCACTCCAGCCAAATCCTCATTTTCCTGAGTTTTTCCTACCCTGAATCTCAGGTTTTCTCTTTAAATTGCACAATTGGTCAGACTGCCTTTCTGTTTGGTATCCCACCCAATATCATTTTTTTAGGTTTGGATGCACTTCCTAGGATATGAGGATTTACCTGATCTTAGAAAATGTTATCTTACCTCCAAAAAGAACTTAGGACCTTTATGGACTCCTTGCATAAGTCTACCTGTTTGTCCTTACTGTGACAATAAGCAAGGTGGTTGCTATATATGGGTATACAATATTTTGTAAATTATAAAGTATAACATGAATATGATCAAAGTACCAAAGCCCATTGATGTGAGACTCTCATTGGTGGAGATTTTTTTTCTCTGCAATGTGCAATGAAGATTGTCCCCCAACATGTAGCATGGAGGTGTTATTGTGTGCTTCAAAAGGAGACAAATAAAAGTGAACAATTATTACAGCCCAGAGTATCCAGGTGAAGGTGGATTTAGGTAAAGGCAGTTCAGTGAGACCCAGGGTATGAGAAAGCATCAATTCAATAAATCAGCATTTATTAATCCCCTACTATGTGCCAGGTACCACTGTGATAGTCACTGAAGATATAAAGATAAAATGAAACCGTTTCTGCCCTCCAAAAGGTTGCAAACAAATTTAGACAACTCTGAGATACCACTTCACACTTCTTAGATTAACTAAGATGACAAGAAAAGATAATGATAAATGCTGAAGGAGATGTGGGAAAACTGGAACCCTAATACATTGTTGGTGAAGTTGTCGAGATCCAGTCATTCTGGAGAATAATTTGGAATTATGCCCAAAGGGCTATGAAACTGTGCATACCCTTTGATCTAGCAGTGTCTCTACTGAATCTGTATGTTAAAGAGATCTTTAAAAAGGGAAAGGACCCACCTGTACAAAAATGTTTGTGGCAGTCCTTTTTGTAGTGGCAAGAAACTGGAAACTGAATGGATGCCCATCAGTTGGAGAATGGCTGAATAAATTATGGTATATGAATGTCATGGAATATTATTGTTCTATAAGAAATGATCTTTCTTTTTGATCTGATTTTTCTAGTGCCACAAAAGAATTATATAAATATGTTTACACAAATCGGATTTAATATATATTTTAACATGTATAACATATATTCGATTGCTTGCCATCTAAGGGAGGGGTTGGGGGGGGAAGCAGGGGAAAACATGCATGCAAGGGTCAATGTTGAAAAATTGTCCATGTGTATGTTTTGAAAATAAAAAGCTTTAAAAAAAAAAAAGAAAAGAAACGATCAGCAAAATGATTTCAGAAAGGCCTGGAGGGACTTACATGAACTGATGCTAAGAGAAGTGAGTAGAACCAAAATAACATTGTACACAGCAGCAAAAAAGATTGTGTGATAATCAACTGTGATGGACGTGGCTCTTTTCAACAATGAGGTGATTCAGGCCAATTCCAATAAACTTGTGATGGAGAGAGACATCTGTATCCAGAGAGAAAGGACTATGGGGACTGAATGTGGATCACAACATAGTATTTTCACCTTTTTTTATTGTTGTTGCTATTGTTTGCTTATGTTTTTTCTCTCATTTTTTTTCTCTTTTTTGATGTGATTTTTCTTCCGCCACATGATAAATATGGAAATATGTTTAGAAGAAAGAAAAGGATGCAGACTGAGAAGAAAAGATCAGGAAAGACATACTCTGCCAAATTCAGTTTTATAAAGGGTTTAAGCCTTAAGGCCAAGATCTCTCAGTGCATCCTGGGCCATCTGCAGTGATCCTGACCTATACATGTTGCCACTGAACTCCAATGAGTCTGAAGAGAGTGGGGCTGATGACTCTGTACAGTTCTGTCTCACTTACATCCAATTCACTTGCAAGTCAAGACATCTCCCTCCTGATGTCATTGGTCTTTTTCAAGAATGGATGAACAACAACAAACAACAATGGCAGATGATTAACTCTAGTAAAATTTGGTGTAAGAATATTATTGTTATTAGTGTTTTGAAAAGAGAAAAAGCTTGGATGGAAAGAATGCAAATGAGTCCTGGGAACAGAGAATTCATTGACTCTGGTTAGTCAAGAAACATGGGATGGATAGCAAGAGGAAGATGGAGTCAATTAACTATTTTTAAAGCATAACTTTTATTTTTTATTTCCTTTAAAAAATGTTAGTTAATTAACATGTATTAGACTTCCTGCCATCTAGGGAAGGGATGGGGGGTAGGAGGGAAAAATTTGTAACAGAAAGCTTTGCAAAGGTCAATATTGAAAAATTACCTATGCATATGTTTTGCAAATAAAAAGCTTTAATAAAAAAAATAAGTTAGCAATTAATTACTCTCTAATTGTCTTATGTATATTTGTCTTAGTTTCCCTGTGAGACTGTGAATGCCTTGAGGCCTGGAAGAAATTCTATATTTCCTCCAAAAGATATAACAGCAAGAACACCAAGGATTTAGAATACTGCCTCTGTGTGTGTGTGTGTGTGTGTGTGTGTGTGTGTGTGTGTGTGTGTGTGTGACTTGGACAAATCACTTAACCTCTTTTGGATTCAATTTCTTCATCTCTAAAATAAGGGGTTGAGTTAAATCTCTTCCAGTTCTAAATTTATGAAAGTATGAACACCTAGATTTTAGTCCCAGCTTCTCCACATTAGCAAGGCACCAAACCCTGTACCTTTCTGAAGCAGGTAGGTAGTACAGTGCATAGAGCACTGGGCTTGGAATTAGAAAGCTCTGAGTTCAAATCCAATTTTAGATACTTCCTAGCTGTGTGACCCTGGGGATGTCATGAAATCTTTATTTACCTTGGTTTCTCGAACTAATACTAGCATCTATTTCTTAGGGCTATTGTGAGGATCAAATAATATATTTGGAAAGTGTTTAGCAGGAGGTCTCTTACATAGTAGATGCAATCTAAATTCTTATTCTATCCTTCTTTGTCTCAGTTTTGTCACCTTTCAGGTAGGGTTACTCTGCCACATTATATATAAAGATAATAAGGGCATTTAGGTAGTATAGTGGATATAGTGCTGGGCCTGGAGTCAGGAAAACTCACCTTCCTAAGTGCAAATCTGGCCTCAGACATACTTACTGGCTGAGTAATCCTAGACTAGTCACTTAACCTTGCTTGCCTCAGTTTCCTCATTTATAAAATGACAAACTACTCTAGTATTTTTGCCAAGAAAACCCTAAATGGGGTCATGAAGAGTTGGACATGACTGAAATGACTGAATAACAACACAAGGGTACTAGGTAACACACAGAAGCAGTGGAGTCCAGGCTGGGCATCTTCCATTTGCACAGAGTCTACTACTATCTGCTAGCAAGTCATAACCATGTACTACAGGTGAGAAGACCTTGAATGCATGTAGCTCCCAAATGACTAAACCAGGATCACACGAACAGAAATATGACTTGAACCCAAGTTTTCTTGTTTATGAGGTCAGCTCTCAATCCATATCTACCTCTTCTCCAATCATAATAATATGCTGTGATATATAAAATTTCATTGTTTAGTCATTTTTCAGTTGTGTCTGACTTTTCATGACTCCATTTGGGATTTTCTTGGCAGAGGTACTGGAATACTTTGTCTTTCTGTCTCTGGCTCATTTTACAGATAAGGAAACTGAGGCTAACAAATTAAGTGACTTGCCAAGGATTAGTCCAATAGGAAGCATTTGATTCAGAACTCAGAAAGATGAGTTTTCTTGACTCCAGGTCTGATGCTATCCAGTGTGCCACTTAGCTGTCCAATATATAAAATATCTATGTACTTAGGTGTGTATGTAAAATGCTATGAGGCCCATATGGTGTCATCACCTGAATCTATTTGATTATGTTCTACAATCTGGGTCCAATCAGCCTTTCCAATATCATCTCAATTTATTCTCCCTGATGTACTATATGGTTCAGTCAAACTATACTTTTTATCACTGTCTAAAAGAAATCAGCTATTTGGGGCTTTTTTTTTTTTTAACCTCCACTTTTTTCTTTCCTTCATGCTATTCCCTACACCTGGATTGCCTCTTCTCTTACTCCCAGTACCATGTGTTGAAATCCTACCTGTCCTTCAAAACCTAACTCAGATCTTATTTTCTTCATTTAGCTTTCCATATTCTTCCCAATCTTCTCTATTCCTCCCATGAAGTTTTATAGAATTTTCTTTCTATCTCCTGAATTTAGAATCAACTTTTTTTTTTATAAATGGCTATTTGTCTATAGATGAAATCGATTATTTCTTACTAGTATTTCTATCCTTCAGGCCCTAACACAGTGCCTGGTACATAGAAGCTACCAGATAAATACTGGTTGAATGGATGTAGAAGGGGCTGAAACAGATATGATTTCATATATAAACAGATATGATATATGATATATAAACAGATATGATTTCTAATCAGCTGAATCTACCTGAATACCTTGAAAACAGATCCTAAGCTTTTTAAACAGTTCCAGGGGATTTTGTTTTGTTTTGTTTTTGAAATCAGAGAATACAATCTAAACATACATATCTAGAATACAATCTAGATACCCAACTATTCATTTCCCTTCTATTCCCTCCCCATACCCACCTGGGGGGAAAGAGAGAATGAAAATAGGAATGAGGTCAATCAATAGCAGTTTTCTGTTTCCTCTAGGGCCATGTTCCTAACCAGAATTACACATGGTTGGTTTGAAACAGAATGAAATGAAGGTTCCCTAAACAATGAGGGAACAGAAGCTTCCATTCTGAATTTCCTCATTCTTGAATGTGGAAAATTTCCTCTGGCACTATCCAACCTCAGATACTGGAAAGGCCAGGATATTCATAAATGTGAACCTAATGCTTTGTGAGTACTTTCCCCCCCATAGATCAGAAAAATTGATCCAGAGAGCAGGGTCGTACATTGTAAATTCCTTAAGAGAAAATTATTGTCCTATAAAATTGTTTAGATACCTGAACACACCCTCCCCTTCCCTACATACCAACAAGTAACTTGCACATGTCAGGTATTTAACAAAACACTTGTGGAATTTATCTCCTGAATTTTGAAATTCTACTTTGAGGTAAGTAATAGGGGATTTCTGCCCAGCCCTGAGTGATTAATGTCAGCTTCGTCCTCAGAAGAATCCTGAGGAGAGGGGTTTGAAGGTGACCAGTGCAGAAGGCTTGCCCTGAATCATTTCCCCTGCAATGATAGTGTCTCCACCTTCATTCTTGGTTAGCTGATACCTTGTCCAGCAGGTGTTCTTTCCAGATGGCAAATTTGAACTACAAAAATAATTCACCTTGCGGAAAAAAGCAGTGAACTCCACTAGGAAGATCAGGGCCCTAGAGTGGAATCAGCAGACCTGGACACATGTTCTGGTTCTATTACTTTTTGTGTTGACTTTGCATTTTTTTTCTATGCCTTAGTTGCTTCATTTGCCAAATGGGGATAATAAACCCCTGTTACCTTGCAGAATTATAGCAGAGACCTAATGAAATAGTGGTTATGAAAATGCTTTAAGAAGTTTAAATAAAATACAAAGGTAGAGGTTTGTTGTTGTTTTTTAAAGGGACTCTTTCAGAAACATCCTTTCCACCTCCCAACAAGCTATGGTCTAATTATGACTCCATCTCAAGGCTTAAATTAGCAGACAGAAATCGCCTGGGGTATTGTTAAGGGACTGCCTCACTGGGAAGCCCAAAAATATTCCTTTTGTGGGATTTTCTTTGGTGCTTTCTTCAATGTCTCAACTTTCACAATACCTTTGTTGTTAATTATTTCTTAAGTGATGACATCTGCTTCTCTGCAGTTGGCCATACAAAGAATATGTCATTGTCCTTTGCGGAACAAGTATTTGTTTAATTAAATGTTCTCAGGCTTTCCCCTGAGGTTTACGGATTCAGCTGGGTCTAACTGACAAACAGACTGAGTGTTCAATGGTTGGGAAGATGCCAATGTTAAAATCAGGCAGGTCAATTCAGCAGGAAGCTCCTTGTCTCTGAGTTGCCTGTGTCCCCTCTTCCAACAAGGACCCAAGGGAAACCAGCAAGGTCCACCTCTGAAAAAGCCTCCTTGGGGAAACGGAACCTCTGCTGGGGGTGGGGCTGTTCCTAACAGCATTTCAATCAACTTCCTTCCTGTTGTCCTTGTACCCTGAGATGGAGATGTTAATGTGTTTTAAATTGAATTAATAACTAAATAACCTCTACAAGTGGGAGTCCATAAACTATGAATTTCCAGATTTCAGAGACAATTTACCTGTAAAGCATATACTTCTACAGTCCTTGGTACTGGGCCTAAATTCATTCCACTGCTTATTTTTTTTTTCAGCAAAAATCTGGCAACACTGTCATTCATGTTTCTAAAATACACTGTTTGGAAGGAACACTTAAACAAAGTGCCCTTTTGATGAGGTTCAGAACCCTGGGCTGGGACTAGCCATGCCTGACCAGGTAGAGACCTTTCTCCTGGCACCCAAGAAATACACAATCCAGAAAAACAAGCCAGACACTCAAAGTGGACTGAATGCTTGCTTACCCAAGACAGCCCAGGCAGTCTCCTTCAGCTCTCACCCCAAATTGCAATTGCTTAACTACATCACTGACATCGAATCCTGAACAAACCATCTCTCATTATGAAATCAAGTGTAACAACCACATGTTACTGACTAGAAAAACCTTCCCTTTCTTTCCTAATCATTGATACTACTCCTATTCTGTCTTCATTATTCGTCTGACATGCATGTGTAACGTGGACACTCTGGCCCCACTCTCTCTGGGCCAGGCTCCTCAGGGTTCCAGGATAGACTGAGAAATTTGTGGATGCATCCCTTCCCTTGGCTGAGGCAGGGGGGTAGCACAATGGAGAATGAAAGGCCTAGTGTCAGGAATTCCTGAATTCAAATCCAACCTCAGACATTTCTTAGCTGTAGGACCCTGGGCAAGACCCTTATTTGCCTCAGTTTCCTCATCTGTAAAATGAGCTGGAGATGGAAATGGAAATCATTCCAGTATCTTTGCCAAGAAAACCCTAAATGGGGTCAAACAACCAAACAACAAAGATTACTCCTTAGTCCTTGGGATTTGATATTGGGCTGGGTGAAATACCTAACCAGGATTCCAGCTCCTAGATCACTCTGACTCATGCTCCCTATCCAGACTGAAAACAACTTTCTCAGTAAATAAAATAGAAAGAGACAAGCAAACAGGCCAACTGCTTCCAACTTCTGAGGGGCCACAGTGACCTCCCAGGGGGAGGAAAGGCCCAAAGCCTTTTTTCTTAAAAAATGAGCCTTCCATTCATCATGGGGATAACCTTCCAAAATCAGATACAAAAGCTCTGCCCATGAGGGTATATTCAACAATTCTAAGGCATTGCCCTTACACATGAGCTCAATTTTCCTAAAAGCAGCTCCTGGGCAACCTTCAGGAGGAGAGGCATACCATGTCAGATAATCTGGGCATGCTACAGATCTCTATACACATGATGGTAACATCTCAGGGTCTTATATTATCACTTAACTCATTTTTCTTTTTTTTTTCCCAGGTGTTATTAAACTTTTCATATTTATTCTGTCCTCCAAATTAATATGAAAAGTAAGCTCTTTGAGGGTGCAGTCTGGACATTTTTTTTTCATCTAGTTGCCTAACATGATACCTTATAGATATTAGTAATTCAATAAATATCTGTTGAATGAGTGAATTTAAACACGGACTGGATCAATCAATACCCAGGCATGCAGATACAATCTTTTTTTTTTTTTAATCAGTCAATGCAATTGCTAGAGGGGTTGATGAAAAATGGGCTCACTAACAGACTGTTAGTGTGGCTTGTAAATTGGTACAGCCATTGTAGAAAGCAATTGGGAGAAAAAAGTCACTCCATCATAGGATTTAACTATAGAAGAAATGATCTTAGTCCTACCACTTTAATTTCCAGATTAAGAAGTTGAATCCCAAAGAAGGGAAATGAATTATCCAGGCACACAGGTCATAAGAAAGAAAATTAGAATTTAAACACAAGTTTTCTGACTTCATATTTAAGGAACTTTCTACCAATGCCTTAAATTTTAGATGTTGGCATACTTTTCCCTTTGGGAAATTAAGAAGAAAAAGAAGACAGAAGAGGAATTATTAATTTTTACTTTTTTTTTTCTTTTCCACCTTTGCTTCTCTGAAGAGGTAAAAACCATACATTAACCTGAGGAATTTAATTTTTCAGCCAAATAGAAAAGGGAGCCAAATAAAAGAATTTAGCCTACCTAAGACTGAACTTAAAGAAGGTATGTTAACTCTTTAGGAAAGGGTTATGATGCAGTGGTCTCCAAACTTTTATGATTACTCATCCTTCTCAATAACAACTAAAAATCTGATACACTCCCATTCAGGCGAGATAATGGTTTTTCATTTTATATTCATGTCCTTGAGATGTATATACTGACTTATTTATGAATTATATTTATGTCTAACAGTGATTAGGGGCAGAAGGTATTTGGCTGGGAAAAAAAGCTCGTTTGGGCTGGCTTCCACTTTCATGAGGGCAGGACCATTCTTTCCCAGCAATTCCCTTCAACAACAGTTTTCTCTGTAGTCTCATATCCTTAGTTTTGCCCCTGAGGGGGATGAGTTTCTAAGAGCATTCTCCAGATCATTGTCATATAATCAGGCAGGCCACATTTGTCCCCAGAGTTCTAGAATCTGGCCCTGCCTAGGGGAAGTAGAGGATAATAGAGAAGTCCAGAGGAATGCATTTGGGTGGGAAATTAAAAATGGTTGGTCTGAGTACCTTCCTTAAATTCTGGGAGATTGAGATTCTGGGAATAGCTCTCTAATCTCTATCCTCCATTCAAAGGGAGAGAGAAGCTCCAGGGACATAGGATATTAATAAGATGTAAGTTCCAGAACTGACATGTTAGAGTATTGAAAAGGTTAGTAGACCATAATGGAGAAATCCAGAAGAGTACAGCCAATTGTAACTGATCAGAAGAAAATGCAAAATGTCTAAAGTATTATCTACAAGCACTTTCATTAAACATCATCAAAACCTTCATGGAAGAAGGCTCTCTAGGCTTTGATATAGAGAGACACCATCAGAGACATTCTTTTCATGTGCCAGATATTTTTCATCTTGAAGAACAAGAAATTTTTAAAAAATGAGAGTAAGATGAAATTTATTATCTTAGAGTCAGTAGGAGCCATTGAAGTTACTAAGCCAGATAGGAACACAGTGAAACTTGAACTGGAAGAAAATCAGCTGGCCAGCTCTGGAGAAAATGAATTAGAGAAGGGAGAGACTTGAGGCAAACAACTAATTTGGAAGCTATTGCAATATCCCAGATGAGAAATACGAAATATTAAACTAGATTATTACATATTCTTTTAAGATAAATTTCAGACTTGGTTAAGGCTACAGCTTCACAAAGGACCATGGTTTCCACATTATAGAACACTCAAACATATCTTGGATTTATAGTGAAAAGACCTGCATTCAAGTGCAGGCTCTAATGAATTCTGTTACTATGAGTGTGTCATTTAATCCTTCTAAGCATTCATTTATTCATGTATAAAGAACTTTTGCTAACTTCTGACTTCTTCTGACATATGTATTACCCATACATATGTTTTGCAAATAAAAAGCTTTAATAAAAAATATATATTTGTTATACTTAGACTTTTGAAGCACATATTAAGATAGTTGTTATTTGTATTTTATTTTCTTCAGTATTTTTTGTGTCTTCTTTAGCAAGTTGTTGACTCTTTTTTTCATAATTTTCTTCTATCAGTCACTTTTCTTTTACCAATTGTTTCTTTACCTCTCTTCTTTGATTTTTTAAAATCTTTTTAAAACTCTTCCAGGAATTCTTTTTTTGGGGGCCTGAGACCAATTTATATTTTTCTTTCAGGCTTTGGATATAGCAGTTTGGACTTTGTGTCTTCTTTTGAGTTTTATATTTTAATCTCTATCACCATAGAAATTTTCTATAACCAAGTTCTTTTGTTATTTGTCTGTTCATTTTTCCAGTCTATTTCTTGACTTTAACTTTATGTTAAAGTAGAGCTCTGCTCCCGGAGTGAAGAGGGAACTGTCCCAAGTTTTAGCTTTTTTGTTCAGCTGTTTTCAGAGCTAATTCTAGGAGTCTTTTAATTTTTCAGTTTTTCAAGGTAGCATGATTTAAAAAGAGATGTGTCTACTACTCTTTTGACTCTTTTTACTTACTTACTTTACTTACTTTACTTACTACTTTTTACTACTCTTACAAGCTCTTTTTAACCCTGGAACTGTGACCTTACTCCCCTGTAGCCTGAAGCTCTAGTGTGCTCCTCCTCACCCTGGGTCTTCAAGCCAGGACTATGACCTGCATTTTAATATGGGCAATGCAAAGTTCCATTACAGTTACATTCAGTTCCAGCAAAGGGAACCTGTAATCTCCTTCTGACCAGTTGTCAAAAATGTCAAAAATCATAAGTCACACCTCCCCTACCTCTCTGCTTTTCCCCCCTTTACCCCACATCCCCACTGCTAGTTTGCATTGAATTGGGTTCTGCATCCACTTCTGTATGACAGACCTTTCATGCCAATATTCTATATTGTCATTGACTGGAAAACGACTTCATTTCATTTTGTTCTTTATTTCTTCTCCTCCAGAATTTATTTTGAGATTTGTCATTTGAAGGGGAATTTGGGAGAGCTCAGATAAGTCCCAACCTTTTTTCCTTCTATCTCCTTCCCCCAATTATTTGTATTTTTTTATGGGATTTTAATTTAAGCTTGTGAGTAAAAGTGCTCTGCAATTTCCCAAAAGCAATCAAGGATGCTCTTCTTTTAACTGTAGACCTTGCTTACTTTCTACCTTTATTGTCCTTCCCAGGTAAAAATTTATAAATATATACTGTTGGACAAACTCCATAGGATGTCGATTCAGATGTGTGTTGAAATTTGGGCAAAAGACCTGTAAAATGTATTTGGTCTTTCCTGAGTGGATGGACAGGCCAAAATTCTTTGAGTGAAAAAGAAAGCCTGACAAGATATCTAACAAAGCAGTCACCCCAAGAGCAATACAAATGAAAATGAGGGGAAAGATTACAAACAA
>JAJPUD010001916.1:262781-294130 GCA_023553655.1 Myrmecobius fasciatus
AAAAAAAAATTCAAGCTGGAGATAATACAGTTGTTTGAACATTAGGGGACCAATTTGTAAGTCATTTTAATGAGGGAAAGATACCGAAGGTGTCTCACACTTCATTCATATAAAAAAAAACAAACAAACAAACAAAAAAAAAACACCAATTACTGATTGATATATCTCCTTTCCCATCTATACTATGTTAAAAGCTATCTCAAATGGATTGGTGTACACCATTGGAGTGCCATTGAAAGCCATCAAATCATGTATTTGCACCTGGCTCAGGAAGCCCACAGAGTATATAGTAACAGTGATAGTGGGTATTCTGGGAGGTTGAGATCTGGCTAAAGATGTGGTATTATTATTATTATGTATTAATTGAAAATCAGCCCAACGTGTGCAAATCTCATGAGAAAACTGATTTATAGGAGTCATATGTGCAAAAATTAAGGGCACTTTCAGTGAGGGTATTTATGGGAACAAAAAGTCTTTCATAAGTGATATACTATAAAAGAGAAATGATTATTTCTTTCATAGATTAGCAGCTAATTACTGAATTAAGGCCAAGGTGTTTCCCCTTTTTTACTTCCTTATCCAGAAATCAACCAGTATGGGAAGTCTTGGGCAAAGACAGTTAAGAAATTCTAAGTTTAGACAAATGGGTGGATTCCTGCTCACTGTGTTTACTCAGACAAGTCTAGGAAAATCTGGATTCTCCTTTTTGTCAGAGAGTGATATGGAAATTGATAAATATTCTTTTTTTATTTATTAAAACTTTTTTTTTGCAAAACATATGTATGGGTAATTCTTCAACATTAACCCTTAAAAAGCTTTCTCTTACAAATTTTCCCCCCTACTCCCTACCCCTCCCCTAGATGGCAGGATATCCACTACATGTTAATTATGTTAAAATACTTGACAAATCAAATATATGTATACATATTTCCACACATCATTTTTGTGCAAGAAAAATCGTATCTACAAAAAAAAAATCAGAGAAAGGAAACACAATGCAAGCAAATATCAATAGAGAGCATGAAAATGCTATGTTGTGGTCCACATTTCACATCCCTCTGGGTATATATGGCTTTCTTCACTGAATGATTGGAGCTGGTTTGAAACATTTCATTGTTGAAGAGAGCCATATCCATCAGAATTGATCATTATATAGTATTGTTGTTGCCGTGTATAATGATCTCCTGGTTCTGCTCATTTCACTCAGCAATTGATAAATATTCTTGACCAAGATTGGGATGCTCAGTGTCACATAAGTCAAGACCCTTACTGGAATAATCTTACTCTCTGATATCAATCAAAATCATTCAATAATCCTTAGAATACCTATCAGCAGAAATAATTCTGTTCAGCAAGATGAGGCACAGGGAGAAAAATATGCTCAACAGAAGTATTTGTCACTGTGATGGAGGACATCCAGCATAGAATCAAGAGCAAGGAAGGATTCTTGTAGAGGGTAAAGTCTTTTAGATATCACTATTTGTGGATGATTTTATGTTGATTGCATTAAGCCCCAAGACATAAACAAATCTCCTGGAAAAGAACTTTAATCAGTCAAAGGTAGGTAGGTAACTAAAAACCAATAAACAAAAAACTCCCCACTTTAAAAAATTAAATTAATTTGAGAATGAATATAGACAATTATTTGAAATTTGCAACAATTACATTCTATTTTATTTTCTCATATCTAATACAGCCTTTATAAATTTTAAGGATCTCCATGCCAGCTCTCACTCTGAGTCTGAACCCCAAGATAAGACATCTTCTTTTCAGGGTTTTAGGGATATCTCTGAGGAGCTCAAGTTTCCAATCCAGTATTCTCCCAAGTGTTAATTAATTGCCAGGGGATTGATAGTAATAATAAATGTGCTAACTCTAGGCTAGACACTGGGCTAAGCACTTTACTGGTTTCATCTCCTTTTACCCTCACAATAACTATGCAAGGTAGGTGTTATTATTATCCTCATGCTACAGTTGAGGAAACTGAGGCAAGTAAGGAGGTTAAATGACTTACTAAATTAGTCACACAATTAGTAAATATCTGAGGTTGGCTTGAACTCAGATCTTTATGATTGCAAGTCCAGCTCTCTATCCACTGAAACACGTAGCTATACCTCATGATGATTAATAGTGATTAGTGCCCCAGTATCATTTAACCAAATAATATCAATTAGCTCTTTTGTTGCTGTTCAATCATTTTTCAGTCATGTCCAACTCTTCCTGACCCAATTTGGGGTTTTGTTGGCAAACAGTTTAGAGTGGTTCACCATTTCCTTCTTCAGCTCCTTTTACAAATGAAAAAACTAAAGCAAACAGGGTTAAGTGACTTGCCCACTGTCACACAGCTAGTAAATTTTGTAAGCCAGATTTGAGCTCAGGAACATAAATCTTCCTGACTCTAGGCCCTATAGACTACAACATGTAGCTGCCCTTACGAAGGGGTATTTACTATGAAAATGTAATAAGAACAGAAGTTTCAAAACATTGTCCCCTCCTACTCTTTCTTTTATATTCCAGCTTCTTATACTATGGCTAATGACCCCATATGGGGGTTGTGAAATTATGATTTATTATCATTAAATGTTGAATTTGTATACCTATACCATAGATCACATAAAAATTTCTCAGGCAAAAAGGAAATGGAAATGTTTAAAATGGAAAAAGTTTAAAAAGCTCTGCCTTATACCTTCTCAGTTCCCAAGAAAGGAACTCTCTACATCTTCCATGAACACATCCCATCAAGTTCACTTCTGAATATGGCATAGGTAATAAATAATCACTTTTGCTCCCTCTTGGCTACCTTTGATTTGGATAAGGTCAAACAACTTGCTGATAATTTATTTCCTCATGGCTGGTCACAAAATTTGTCATAGCCATCATGTCTAGTAACTCTGGTAGCTCATCAATCTGACCTTTTTAAGAGTTATAAGGTCTTTAGCCCTCACCAATACTCCTTCACCTTCAGCAGGTAGACTAGATATAACCAAGATGGAATAGATTCAAGAGAGAGCAGATTTGTGTCCTCATAGGCCATATGATTGAGGTTTCAGTAAGGAGATAATAAAAGACCAGAGGTTTCTCCTTCTAACAAAGGATTACTACAGTTTTTCTTCACTTGAACACAATTGGGCAGGAAAGTAGAAGATACAGAGATTTACTCTGGCTGGTGAATGCTTTTTGCACGAATTCCCAGTTCTATCTCAGCAAGGAATCAGCAATCTGTTTCTTTGCCTCCCAGTTAGTAAATTGCAGCTCTATGGGCCCACTGGACTCTGACGATTCTGAAGGAGAAAATGAGCCTGGTGACTTTTAAATCCTGCCTCATTTAAATCCAATGCACTTGCATGTCATGGCATCATCAACCTAATATTGTGTCGTGGTCCTTTTCAAGGATGAATGAGAAAAACCACAGGTAGATTGGAACCAGACGTTTCCCAATTAGAAAAAAATAAAATAAAATAAAATAAAATGCTTGCCCTGCAAATGAAATGAAAGATTCCCATGGGTTATAAGTTACTTTGTGCAATAGTGCCATAATAGATAATAGAAGCTTAATAAATGCTGATGAAATGAAAGAAGGTGGTTGCTTCATAGTGCTTGAAGGCTTTGTAAGGATGTTTAATGGAAAAGCTTAGAAACTATCTTATTTCTTTTCAGAAGGCCCTCAAGCCAGGCAATTGTGTTTTATTCAGCTAACCTGACTTAAGGACAAACATCCCTCTTTCTCATTTTCTTACCCAGAACTACACAAACTATACTCTTTCTCATCTCTCTAAGTGAAGTGGTACCTATACTATTTTCTTTTCTTTCATTTTTCTTTTCACATTAAGACCACTTGTAAGTTTGTTTTGCTCTTAATGTCCCAATGCTAGGGTGACTGACAGTCCTGATTAGGTACGGAGAACCGCAAATTTTGACAATTTAGTGCCTAGTTCATAGATATCCTAGACAATGACCAATACAAGACAGAATTTCCCCAGATTTCATGTAAACTATATTTTGTAAATTCCTCACAGAACTCTTGTGAGAAAATTTTGTGAGAGAACTCTATAAATCTTAAAGTGATCATTGTGAACTATTGTTAGCAATAAGAATGGGACTGGACCAAAATGATTCACTGTAAATGAATACAAAAAAAAGCAAGAATTTCAACCATATTACCAAACAAAACAGAAACATAAAATAAAAAGAGATAAACAAAGAAACTACATTTGTTGAAAGAAATATATAACAAGCCGATATCAGCATTAATCTTGAATGCTCCAAATGCCTAAATATCTAAATTCACAAGGGAAAAATTTAACTGAACATGGGAAACATAAAGAGTAAGACAATAGTGGCAACATTTCAATGTTTCTCTCTGTTTTGGGCATATCTAACAGAAAAATAAACAAAAGAGAAAATGTGGGATTAAACAAATCACTGAAGAATCTAAAATTAGAAGATTTATGGTGCCTTCTAAATGTGATGGCTAAAGAATATATGTATCTCTCAGAACCACAAGGATCCTTCACAAAAACTAACCATGTATTAGGGTACACAGATATTAAAAAAAAGCAGAGATAATAAACATATCTTTTACAAAACACAACATAATAAAAAAAAGTAATGTATTGAAGGTACATATACAAAAATCACAAATCCAAATGGAGACTTAATGAAATTGTTACAAGATTGGGCCTATTGGTCTCCTCTTAAGGCATGCATGGAAAAATACTGACACTAATATATATATATTTTATGTAAAGATTAAGAGTTTTTTAAAAAGCCAATGAATTTCCATTCTGATTTGACAAATTACAAGCTTTTTTTTTTTTAAAGCTTTTTATTTGCATAACATATGTATGGGTAGTTCCTCAACATTGACCCTTACAAAGCTTTCCGTTACAAATTTTCCCCCCTAGTCCTCTCCCCTCCCCTAGATGGCAGGAAGTCCACTACATGTTAATTATATTAAAATACTTGACAAGTCGAATATATGTATACATATTTCCTCACTTATCTTGCTATGCAAGAAAAATCTTATCTACAAGAAAAAAAAATCTGAGAAAGGAAACCCAATGCAAGCAAACATCAACAGAGAGCATGAAAATGCTACATTGTGGTCCACATTTCACATCCCTCTCTCTAGGTGTATATGGCTTTCTTCACTGAACAATTGGAACTGGTTTGAAACATTTCATTGTTGAAGAGAGCCATGTCCATCAGAATTGATCATCATATAGTCTTGTTGTTGCCATGTATAATGATCTTCTGGTTCTGCTCATTTCACTCAGCATCAGTCCATGCAAGTCTCTCCAGACCTCTCTGAAATCATCCTGCTGGTCGTTTCTTATAGAACAATAATATTCTATAACATTCATATACCATAATTTATTCAGCCATTCTCCAATTGATGAGCATCCATTCAGTTTCTAGTCTCTAGCCACTACAAAAAGGGCTGCCACAAACATTTTTGCATATGTGGGTCCCTTTCCTTCCTTTAAGATTTCTTTGGGATATAAGCCCAATAGAAACACTACTGGGTCAAAGGGTATGCACAGTTTGATAACTTTTTGAGCATAGTTCCAAATTGCTCTCCAGAATGGTTGGATCCATTCACAGTTCCACCAACAATGTATCAGTGTCCCAGCTTTCCCACATCCCCTCCAACATTCATCATTATCTTTTCCTGTCATTTTAGCCAATCTGACAGGTGTGTAGTGGTACCTCAGAGTTGTCTTAATTTGCATTTCTCTGATCAATAGTAATTTGGAGCACCTTTTCATATGACTTAACATTAATATTTTTCAAAGGTAGTATAACTGAATCACCCAAATAATAATTTGTCTACTGCCAATTTTTCTCCCTGATAAAACCTCCAAACAATATTTTGCATTGACTCCTCATATACAAGACAGCCAGCTGGGGGAAGAGCACTCAAAATCAGAGTATAAGAACCTACTACTCTCAGAAGACCAACTTGGAGCACCTCTTTTCTGTTGGATGGACCAAAATCCTCTCTCATGCAGTGCTCTTCTTATGTGAGTTATACTGTATGTTCAGGCGTATACTTCTCTTTCCTCTTATCCCTCTTCTCCATTGCTTGCAATAAAGTTTTACCATGAGCTGATTCCCATTGTTTTATACATTATTCTTAGCATTTCAACTAATTAAGGGCTTATTTCCCCCCAGTCTCTGACTGTCCCACCTTAAATGGGGTACCCCAATAATGACCTAATCTTTTGATAGTTGTACCTACTCTACTGGGAAGTATTCTTTGGCCCAGCAAGAAAAAAAGCAAGGGTCAAAAGAATTTTTCCAGGAGGGATCCCCTTGTACCAGAGAACTGTCACAAAATGGAAATGCCTAATTATGAGTGAGCCAAATTGTTTTATGTAAACAATAATTCTATTTAAAAAATTATAATGATGAAGAAACATACTAAAATTTCTGGGATGCAGCTAAAGTGTCATAGGAAAAATCATATTTCTACAAATACACATTAACAAAACAGAAAAGAAAAGGATTAAAAAACTGAATAAACATTTTAAAAAATTAGGAAGCCAACAAATAAGCAGTAGTTTAAAAAAAATGATAAATTCTACCTGCTAAAATAAGTTGAAGATATGACACTCATCTATTTACCAGGTTGTCAAAAGTTTAAAATGTTAAATCCCTTTTCCAAAATACATAATCCTCTTAGGGAAGGCACTATTTAGTTCCCTGGACTCAATCCTACTTTGTAGAATAACTAAAGATAGAAAATTTACAAAATAACTTATATTCTTTGTTTCTCTGGTGCTCCTGATCTTATTGAATCAGCTGGCAAAGCTGATAAGGAGAGGGGAGAAGGGATTCTTGAAACACTATATTATTTGCCCCATTTATTTATCTTAGTGTTCTTCCCATATGATGCATTTATTATGTCTGTTCAATTGAACTGAATCATTCCAAAGCAGAAATTGCAGTGAGCTGAGCCAAAGGTCAGTACTTCTTGATCATGCTCTTGAGTCAGGGAGCATCTTAAACACTTGACCTTCTTTCAAAGGTGGCTTCCACAAAAGATTGCTCTCAAGCTTCTAATTTGGAAAAGTTCCATGGCATTTTGATCCAGGTCTTGAACAAAGAGCAGAGATCACCTGCCAAGTGCTTGATTTGGGACTCAGCTGGAACTCCTTAGAATCAAGCATCCTCTTAATTCCAACTGCTCTGCTTCATCAGCCTGAGGATCAGACCAATTGGTTTCAGAGGTGTCAGACACATGGCCCACAACACTCCCCAGTTTAGTATGTATCAGATTAAAATGTAATTGAGAGAAGTTTAACAAAATAAATTAAAATAAAATAAATAATATTATATTTTAAACCTGTCAGTATGCTGTCCACAGGAATTCTCATGTATAAATTAGTGTTGTTCTGTCATTTTTCAATAATGTTCAAATATTTATGGGGCTTTCCTGGCAAAAACACTGGAGCAGTTTGCCATTTCCTTCTTCAGTTCATTTTATAGATGAGGCAAATAGGCTAAGTAAATTGCCCATAGTCATACAACTAGTAAGTATCTGTGACTGGATTGGAACTCAGGTCCTCCTAAATTCAGGGCTGATAGACTACACACATTGTACCACTTAGCTACCCAGTTTAAGAGCTCTATTTCTATTTGAGTATGACCCCACTAACACTACTTCCTGATGTGGGACAGATATGTGAATACATATCTTTTATTCAGAAAGAAACAAATATTTAAATAACATAAAGAGACAGAAATATCACAAGGTGAAAAAGTAAAAGCTCATTTTGCAAAACTTTTTTTTATAAATGCCATAATTAAAAATATTAATAACACTATAAAATTACCTGATTATTCCAATAATTATGGAAAAGACTTTTAACAAAATAAGATATCAATTTTTATTAAAAACACTAAAAAGTCTAAGTTTGAATGAAATTCTCCTTAATCTAATAAAAATTAATATGGTCAAACCAAAGATTAACATTATACCTAATAGAAAAATTCTAAAGTTGTTTTCCATAAAAACAAAATAAAGCAAGAATTTATTTTCATTATTATTATTATTTTATATTTTGCTAATTAAAAGAATAAGACAAATAAAAGAAGATAAGGGTGTAAACAAAGATAAAGATGAAACAAAAATATTTCTCATGATTCAACTAAAAATTAATTGAAATAACTTAAGTAGCAGTATATAAAATAAAACTACATAAAATATTGATTTATCTCCATAGTATCAACAAAAACAAGAGCTCAATAAAGAAATTCCATTCAAAATAACTATAGAATGTATAAAATATTTGAGAATTTACCTACCAAGACACATACAGGAATTGTATGAATTGAACTACAAATCTCTCTAGAAAAATTCCCTAAATCATTGGAAAATAGTCATTTGTTCATAGGTACACCATGCCAACATGCTGAAATTGATAGTACTATGTGAACTAATTTACTTATTTAGTATTGTATTAAATTACCAGATTACATACAAATTACCAAAACTTTAGTTTAGAAAACTAGAAAAATTAATAACAAAATCAATCTAGAAGAATAAAAGGTCAAGAAAAACTATTTTTTTAAAAAAGATGGGGAAAATGCCTTAAAAAACCAAATTTTAAACTATTCTCTAAAATAGCAAACATCAAAATTTTGGGCACTGATTTAAAAAATAATAGAAAAGTTGTTCACTGTAACATATAAAAGTAAACAGATGTAGCGGTATTGTTTGCTATGGTTTAAAAGACCCCAATTATTGTGGTGAGACCACTATTTGACTTTTTTGGTTTGGTTTGGTTTTTAAGAAATTGGCAAAGACTTAACAAATCAAGAATGGTATTAATTACAAACAGACAATTTTGTGGAATTACATTTGCCAAATAATGTTACCAATTTTATTGTTGTTATTGTTTGAATAACGTTGATCGTGATCTGATAGTATTCTCTCCAAGATGGCTTCTGAATGTAATCATTAAAGATTGCAAAACTGGTCAATGGCAGTATTGAATAGCCAATCCATATACATATATGGCCTCTGATATATAGGAGATAAATTAACTCGGAAATGCTATTATATATTAAATATGTATGAATTTCATCCTAAAAAAAATGTTACACCCTTGATGGCTAAAAACTCATACTGCTTTTGCTAGGCAAAGACTACTGAATTCAGAGAACTTCTATTCAGATTGCAAATTACTATGATAGTTATATGGCTAATTCTATAGGTATTGGTTTTTTTGTTGTTTTTTTGTTTTTTAAGTAAGACCTTACTATCTGATTAAAACAACTGGACTTCACACCTTACAGCAAAGCTTCTTAAACTGATTGTCTCCCCATATGGGGTCATGTAACTGAATGTGGAGGTCACAAAAAATTTGGCGACAGTAAAAGTTATAAACCAAGATTGAATTCTTTATGCTAAGACAAACAAGCACATCCATCTCAGTATGCAAATTTGCTTTCATCTTTAATAAATAGTAAAATTATATGTATAACAATCTTTTTTAAAAATTTTCTTTGTATTCTATTATCAGCAAATGTTTGATTTGCATATGCTTATATACTCGGGATTGCGTAAAAATTTCTCAGGCAACAAAGGGTTATGAGTGGCAAAAGTTTAAAAAGTCCTGCCCTATACCATAGGAAATATCAAATGGATGGACGATTTACAGATAAAATGTCACATCACATTATAAACAAATTAAAGGAGTAAGAAAGAAAATGCTTTTCACAACTATGGATTGTGGAAGAATTCATAATCAAACAAAGGGCTGAAAGGTAAGAGAAGATGAAATGGATAATTTTGGTTATACAAAATTAATACAATTAATATTTGAAGAGAAATAGTTAATTGAGAAAAATCTTTGCAGCAAATTTCTGTGTAAAATATATAAAGAAATGATTCAGTTATATATAGTTCACTTGTCTGGGGCATAGGTCTGCTCATATTTCTAAGAGAAATAGTTACTCTGACTCAGAGTTCTGAAACAGCTATTACTCATTTTGTGTGTGACCAGCTTCATCATACTGGAGAGACATGGATTTTGGACTAGTTCAAGATGTGAGGGAAATGTAATTTACCTGATAAAAGATGAGATTTTGGTTACTAACTATAAAGTAAGGTAGCTTCATTCACAGAAAAGACCATGAGAATTGACAAGACAGATTTCAAAACAATACCAGCTAAATTTGAAGTTTGTATGTAGTATAGTTGCTGTTGAGGAGCAAATTCATCTGAGAGCAGAAGCAGAGAATCAGAGGAATCATCTTAGAGGACCAATTCATTCAGCTTACACATCACTCTTTAAGTGTATAAATCTTCTTACACACAATAAATACACTGGTGGCATAGACTTGGGATAGAAAATGCCTTCTACGTCCAGAAAGAACTATGGAGACTGAATGCATATTAAGGCATGTCATTTTCACCGTTTTGTTTGCTTTTTCCCTTTTTTTTCTGATTTTTCTTTCACAACATAACTAATATGGAATTATGTTTAAGATGATTGTAAATATATAATATATATCAGATTGTTTGTTGTACTGAGGAAGAGCAGGGATAAGGGAAGGAAAGAGGAAAAAAAATTTGGAGTTCAAAATCTTACAAAAATAAATATTGAAAATTAAAAATAAATAAGTAAATGCACTAGTGAGAGAATATGACCCAGGTCTATGCATGTATTTCAATGTATTTTTTATTCTTTCATTTGCTTTAGCATATAAATAGCCATGATATTAGTATTTTTGTCTTATTGTTAAATAAAGGTTATATTTAAATTTTTAAGTGTTATGTGTGTCCCTACAAAGCTGAACTTCTTTCATTTGGGTAACACTGTGGAGTCACCCCATGATCAGGCAAAGAATCAGGCAAAAAAGAAGGCAGAAGACTAGACTCGAGCTTGATTAGCTTTGCCTCATCTCTAATAGTCACATGGGAAAATGTTCCTCTTCTAATTCTCACACAAGAATAATGTGTTGAGGTAGATAAGTGTTATGGTGATTAGGAAGCCACTTCCCATGTGTAATAAACTTGGGGAAAAGAAAGGAGGCTTTGCTTCCAGTAGAGTCATCATGACAGATAATGTAAATACCTTCAAGAGATTTTGGAATATATGTAGATATTCAGTAACTGTTTCCAATCGGCTTACTACATGATAGACAGCAGAATCTTTGAGAGGCTGCAGTTGTATAATTGGGGGTTCCTTCAAAAGGCTTAATTCAGCCTTAGTCTTCCTTCTCGGTGGATGGTTGTCTTTGGTTTGACTCCTTCAATGCCAGTATCCAGTGAGAGATAATGTAAAGGGAGAAGCTCTGGAACCTCTCTCTTCAAGGTCAACATGTGTCCCCATGCATCCAAGACTTCAACTGTTGCCTGACTTAGTATTGTTATTTTGATTTAAGTAAAGGAAATTAATCTGGAGACTCCAATTTTGTAAGAGTTAATCCTTAAATCTTGAGAGTCAAAGACCATGCTGGGTTCTAGCATTAATGCCTTAGGAAGCAAAGACTTTTAGGATCCAGTCCAGAGAAAGCTAAGACAAAGACTTATTCCGCAATTATGTCAGCTAAAACACTTTTGGGTAGGAATTTGGTAAGAAATGGTCATGAAAAAACTACTCAGTCTGAGCCTACTATCCCCAGAGATAGAAGTGGTATGGTGGAAAGTATGCTCCTGAGATAATGGAGAAAAAATGTCTGTACATTAGTTATGACTATATCTTTAAATTAAATGGCCCTTTGGAAAAACTAATTGATGTTAACTAGTTGACTAAATGGAATTAGGGTACTAGTAACTTATTTATAGCTAATAATGGGAGGAATACAAACTGTAAGGGCTTGAACTGATAGTATTAGAGATATACAAACCCCCTCAGGGTACTCCTAGAATCATAAGAGTCAAATGTAGTAGGGATTAAGAGCAGAGAATATATTTACTATATTAGCAAGATAAAAACTATTTGTTCCTTGGAAGAATTTATGGAACATAGAACAGAAGTCAAAGTTACTTCTTTTTTAAAGTCCACAGAATATATATCGTTGTTGTTCAGTTATTTTCAGTCATGTCCAACTCTTCATGATCCCATTTGGAATTTTCTTGACAGAGATACTGAAATGATTTGCCATTTCTTTCTCCAATTCATTTACAGATGAGGAACTGAGGAAAATATGGTCAAGTTATTTGCCCAAGTCATTGAACTAGTAAATGTCTAAAGCCAAATTTTAATTTATGAAGATGAATCTTCCTGATTCCAGCATTACATCCACTACACCACTAACTGCCTTGAGTTGCTAATGTACCTTAGTTGAACATTAAGAGACCTCTCAGGATTTGTAACAGGTCCTTAAGGGCAAACCTTAAGCCTGAAAATGGACAGAATAACAAATCATATGCTCCATGGAATGGTCCCTGCAGGCCCATATCTATGCAATTATATGATGTTCCACCTACAAAAAAGAAACAAAGGAAGGAAAGAAGGAAGGAAGGTATCATTTCCCAACTTATTGAAGAAATAATACAAGGAGAAGGAAGTCTCAATTTCCAAATAGGTAAAATGAGAGAATTGGATAAGAGAATCTCTAAAGTTCATTCCAACTTTGAAATTTTATGGATCTATAAATTTAATGTGAAGATGCAATTATTCATATTCTGCTTAAATGAATATTAACACAAAGTATGAGGGTAGGTACATAGAAACAAGTAAGTTTTGGCATAAGCAAATTTATAAAAACAATTTTAGTGTTAAAACTTCCCCAGATAAATAACAGTAGTTTATCACTTTATGTTTGTTGTGGTAATTTGCCCTTCATGTTTTTTTTTTTAATTTAATATTTTTCCATATACATGCAAAAACAATTTTAAAATTTTTTTAAAATTTTTACTTCAAAATTATTTTCCTCCTCTCCCCCCTCATTGTAAAGGCAAGCAATTTGGTATAGGTTATATATGTACATTTTCATATTAGTCATGTTGTGAAAGAAAACAAACCAAAAAATAAAAGTATGCTTCAATCTGCCTTCAGATTCCACCACTTCTTTCTCTAGAAATGAATAGCATTTTTCATCATAAATCCTTTGGAATTCTCTTGGATCACTGTATTGCTGAGAATAGCTAAGTCATTTACAATTGATATTGCTGTTACTGTGAATAATGTTCTCCTAATTTTGCTCATTTTTTTTTCACCAGTTCATGCAAGGCATTTCAGGTTTTTCTGAGAATGTCCTGCTCATCATTTCTTATAGTACAACAACATTCCATCTCCATCATATACCACAACTCATTCAACCATTCCCCAGTTGATATCATCCCTTCAATTTCCAATTCTTTGACACCACTAAACAAGCTGCTATAAAAATTTTTGCACTTAAAGGTCCTTTTCTTTCTTTCTTTCTTTTTTTTTAAATCTCTTTGGGTTCCAGATCTAGTAATGATATTTCCAGGTCAAGAGTTAGACATTGTTTTATAGCTCTTTGGGCATAGTTCCTAATTGCTTTACAAAACATCATAACTCTTCCAACAATGTATTAGTGTCTCAGTTTTCCCACATCCCTTCCAACATTTGTTATTTTCCTTTTCTGTCATATTAGCCAATCTGATAGTTATGGGTTAGTACCTCAGAGTTTTTTAAATTTGAATTTCTCTTATCAATAGTGATTTAAAATATTCTTTCATATGACTATAAGTAGCTTTGATTACTTCTTCTGAAAGCTATCTGTTCAATCCTTGGACTATTTATCAATGTAAATGAATAGAATGAGCTATCATTTGGGATTTACATAGATATTAAAAAGAAATGACTTCCAGGTCCTTGTATCTAAGCCCTAGAACATACAGGATTTTAAAAATTCTATCAATTATTTTCACATGCCTTGCTCTATACCACTTTAGTAATTTCCACAGTACAATACTCCTTCCTCTCAAACACCTTGGCCTAAAAATAGGCAAACCTTTTCTTATCCTTCACACACCCTAGACAAAGGCAAGGTTTGTTCAGAAAATACTTTACTAGAAATTAAGGGAACAAGTTCTTTTCAGTCTGCTTAACATTTTATCAACTTGGATAAAAACATAAATGGCATACTTAGAAAATTTAGGGATATGACAAATATTTTAGAAGGCAACCAGGTGGAGAAGAGTATAGTATACTAGTTGAATTAGAAAGACCTGAGTTCAAATCCTGCCTCAGACACTTATTTAACAGTGTGATCCTGGGCAAGTCAACTCAATCTCATTTTTCCATTTGTAAAAATAAAGATAATCAAAGCAGCTCCCTCTCAGGGTTGTTGTGAGGATGAAATGAAAAAATAATTGTAAATCTCCTTTGTATCAACTGTAAAACAATTATAAATCTCTAAAGTCTATATAAATGATACCTATTATGACAAAATCCAGATTTTTTAAAATCTCCATGCTTCCATGCTTCAGGTATATATTTTTGACTAGGTAAAAGAGGCCATTTTCTGCCTCATTTCTTACCTAGCCTTAGTAACTGATTGGGAGTTACCTCAGTCAAACTGAGAATTGTTAAAGACCTTAGCTTAAAAAGATCAACTTGTCCCAAAATATTTATGACTATCTCCAGTCATCTTGATCTATCTCTGGCCACTGGACCTAGATGGGAGAGGGAAGTGGGGCAGATAACCTTGCTCAGCTCTCCCTCACTCAAATCCAACTCACTTGCATGTTGTGACATCACCTCCCTGATGTCACGGTCCTCTTCAAGAATGAAGGACAAATCAAGAATTTCAAGGGAATTAATGAAAAAAAAAAGACAGATGAAGGTGGCCTTGCTGTACCAGATCTAAAACTATATTATAAAGCAGCGGTCATCAAAACCATTTGGTACTGGCTGAGAAATAGAGCAGTCGATCAGTGGCATAGGATAGGATATCAGGACAAGCTAGGTAATAACGTTAGCAATTTAGTGTTTGATAAACCCAAAGACCCCAGCTTTTGGGATAAGTACTCACTATTTGGCAAAAACTGCTGGGAAAATTGAAAACTAGTGTGGAAGAAATTAAGGCTGGACCCACACCTAACACCTAACACCGCACACCAAGATAAGATCTAAATGGTTTCATGATCTAGATATAAAGAGTGATGTTATAACCAAATTAGAGGAACATAGGATAGTTTACCTCTCAGACCTGTGGAGATGGAATAAATTTATGTCCAAAGAAGATCTGGAACTCTTAATTGAACACCAGATAGATAATTTTGATTATATTAAGTTAAAAAGTTTCTGTACAAACAAAACTAATGCAGACAAGATTAGGAGGGAAGCATCAAATTGGGAAATCATCTTTACATTTAAGGGTTCTGATAAAGGTCTCATCTCTAAGATATATAGAGAATTGTCTCATATTTATAAGAATTTAAGCCATTCTCCAAATGATAAATGGTCAAAGGATATGAACAGACAATTTTCACATGATGAAATTAAAACTATTTATAATCATATGAAAAGGTGCTCCAAATCACTATTGATCAGAGAAATGCAAATTAAGACAACTCTGAGGTACCACTACACACCTGTCAGATTGGCTAAAATGACAGGAAAAGATAACGATGAATGTTGGAGGGGATGTGGGAAGACTGGGACACTGATGCATTGTTGGTGGAACTGTGAACGGATCCAACCATTCTGGAGAGCAATTTGGAACTATGCTTAAAAAGTTATCAAACTGTGCATACCCTTTGACCCAGCAGTGTTTCTATTGGGCTTATATCCCAAAGAAATCATAAAAGAAGGAAAGGGCCCCACATGTGCAAGAATGTTTGTGGCAGCTCTTTTTGTAGTGGCTAGAAACTGGAAACTGAATAACTGCCCATCAATTGGAGAGTGGCTGAATAAATTATGGTATATGAATGTTATGGAATATTATTGCTCTGTAAGAAACGACCAGCAGGACAATTTCAGAGAGGCCTGGAGAGACTTGCATGAACTGATGCTGAGTGAAATGAGCAGAACCAGGAGATCATTATACACGGCAACAACAATACTATATGAGGATCAGTTCTAAGGGACATGACTCTCTTCAACAATGAAATGCTTCAAACCAGTTCCAATTGTTCAGTGAAGAAAGCCATATACACCCAGAGAGAGGGATGTGAAATGTGGACCATAACATAACATTTTCATGTTCTCTATTGAGGTTTGCTTGCATTGCATTTCCTTTATCGGATTATTCTTTCTTGTAGATATGATTTCTCCTGCACAAAAAATGATGTGTGGCAATAACTATACATATATTCAATTTCTTAAGTATTCTAACATAATTATCCTGTCATGGATATCCTGCCATCTAGGGGAGGGGTGGGGAATGGGGGGAAAAATTTGTAACAGAAAGCTTTGTAAGGGTTAATGTTTAGGAATTACCCATATATATGTTTTGCAAATAAAAAATATTAACAAATAAAAAAAAAAGAATGAAGGACAAATAATAACAATCACCACAATAGCAACCTGTGGGTGTTTCCTCCATCTATGTAGATAAACAGTCTCTCTACCACATTTCATATTATTCAGCTGTTACAATAACTGAAAGCATCCAACCCTTGGTGGTCAGTCTGGTGATGAGCCCCTACAAATTTAACTAAACTGATTCTCACTGAAAGAGTTTAGTCATGGGACCATACTTGAAGTCTTTGTGTCTGATTAGCCTTCCCAGGTTTTATGGTTTGTTTGTTTTTTTTTTTTGGCATAAATGCCATCTCCTTGACATGTTAAAGCATAGTGAAAGAAAATGAAATTTAATAGGGACAAATGTAAGTAAGTAAGTTCTGCTTTTATTTAAAAATAGTAACTATAGAAATATAGGAACAATTAAGACAACATCATAGCAAAGTAGAGTAGAACAAGAGTTAATGGTTAACTATAAACGCAACATGAGTCATCATTTAACACAGCTGCTATAAAACCTAGTGTAATCTTTTTAAAAATTATTTTCCAATTACATGTAAAATAATTTTTAATATTTGTTTTTTTTAAATTTTGAGTTCCAAATTCTCTCCTTCCCTCTTCACTCACTGAAAAGACAAGCAATTTGATACAGATTATACATGTATAGTCATGCAAAACCTACTTCTATATTAGTAAAAGTTGATGTAATCTTAAGATTGAATTAATAATACTATAAAATTTAAAAGGTCATAGTCCTGCCATATTTTGTTGGTCAGAACACATTTGGAGGAATCTATTCAGTTCTGGATACCATATTTTAAGACCAATGGCTTATTTAAAACTTTAAAAGGGATCAAACAACACAGTGAGGCATATAAAAGCTATGTTGTATGACATTAGCTAAATTGACCTGGAGAAGTGAAAAAAATGGAGGGAGATATGACTGATCATTTCAAATACTTGAAGGGCTATTATGGAGAAAATTGGAAGAAGTTCACTTTCTCAGTTCTCAGTGCAACTAGGACCAATCAATGGAAAGAAGTTAGAGCCAGATCTTAACTAAACACAAGAAAAACATTTCAGTTACAACAAAGTTTGGATAAGATTTGGTCCTTGCCCTCATGAAACTTAACAATCTAGTAATACCACACAGATAATTGTATTATACAAAGCAAATCATGACTAGTAAACAAAACCAGGAAAAGGATTGGGAGCTTGACCTCACACAGTAGAATTTCTCTAATTTTTCTAGCTCATTGTTCTTTCAGGCCCAAGTAGAAAATGAGGAAGAAGCCTAGTTATAGTTTTGTCTAAGATTTCCCCAAAAGTTATTAACAAGGCTCATACTAGAAAAGAAACACAATTTACAAACTAGTGGTCCAGAATAGGACAGCTATTTACTTCCTCAAAAACAAAAGAATGCTTAAAGTACCAAAATATATATATATATATCTCACCATCATAATAATCTCTCTAAAAGGTAAAAATACTTTGTGGGACTTCTGAATAAATATTTCAGTTTCATTTCTGACCTTACTGTTTGAATGATTCATAAAATTCAGATCTTTTGGCCACCTATACATGACTCTTTAATCTCTTCAAATTTAAGATGATCATGTAAATAGTCATCTTTTCCTCTGTGAAGCAGTATAATTGCAGGAATCACCTGGTGCTCATCAGCTGGTACCGAGAAATCCAGGAATTTTGGAACTCACGAGGTAACACAAAAACTAGAAATATCAGTATCTCAGGATCACTGGTCACTGGTTATAGATTTATGTCTAGAAAGAAACAAAAACAAACAAACAAACAAACAAACCATAAAGTAGAAGAGGAAGTCAGGAACCTGAAATTCATTCTCAGGCCTCATCTAGTCCAAACACATGTTCTAGTTTCCATGCACAATATAGCTACCATTGCTGCTAGAGAAGGAGAAAGCAGAGAAATTATACCTCTATTCCATTACTAGAAGTCTAAGAGAACTGCTAGTATCCTAAGGCTATGTGCTCAAAAGAGAAAGGATAGAACCATTCTATAGATTTCATAAGTTCTTCCTGATTTAGTCATCAGCTAAATATAATCACCCCCATCCTCAGGCACAAGAACAACCAATAAAGGACTTTAGTATCATTTCAGACTGTATATCCTCCATTTCACGGAATATATAGTTTCACAGCAAATAATTTAGTCTGGTGGAACAGAGCAGCTCTCCTAATTACTCTGTTCTAAAAGTAGTATATAAGATCTAAAAGAGCAGGTGATTGTCAACCTGAGGCATCAGGGGAGGCTTAATGGAGGAGGTAACTTTTGAGTTGAATCTAAAAAGATAGGCAAGTTGCCCTCCTTGCAACCCTGCATGATATCTATCAGCACTATGAAAGTGTGGCCATCCAGAACCTTTAAGAGGCTGAGGAATGGTACAAATTCAAATTTGCTGATCTCTTTGAAGCTGTTAATAGGAACAATTAATAGGAAGCAAGAATCTAATGAATCCTGAAACTAGTGCAGCCCCTCACCTGAAAAGTATACTAATGAATCCCTGGAACACCTGAGTTGTGAAATGGAGAACTTTGCTATAAAAGCTGCCAACTACCAAGACACTACTGTTGCCTATGGGATGCAATCCAGAACATGAAAGAAAAAAATGGCTTGTCATCTTAGAGAATATCAGGACCAGCCGAATGTCCAGATGGCTTTTGCTATTAAAATTGCTACCTACAGGAAACTGCTGGAGGGGGAGGAGAACAGAATTGCTCTGCCTCTTCCAAATTTTTCTTTCCTGAATCTGAGGAAAACCAAACTGGACTTATATCCTCTTATATCCTATACAAAGAAAACACTTTTAATTAATACTATAAAAATTAGAGATGGACAGGTGATGAATGAAACTTCTCAATACCATGATGATCTGGAATGAGAAGTACAAGCTGACTGCCGTAGAAGTTTAGCAACAAGAAGAAATGAGAATTTCATATGTTAAATTACCATCTTTTAAGTGCCTTTCTGTAGTTTCCCAAGAGCTCAAGATAGATTTGGATAGATATAATGGAATAGGTTTTCATTCTTACGAACTGATCCTTGCAAAAGATTTAGAAAGTATACAACAAAAATCTAGTTTGCAATGATATCTTGTTACAATTCTTTTTTTTTTAATACCATAAAACTGCTTTTTATTTCCAACCAGTATCTGACCAACCTACTACTGCTTCAATAAATCTTTGGAAAATAAAAAGATAAGCAGGAATTCAAGAGATGAATAGAGGAAGTAGATTTGGATGGGAGGTTGAACTAATGCCCTCTAAAGATTCTTTATATTTGTTACTTTTTTCTTATGTAGCCTTCCATGTGGTACAGTGGCTAGAGTACTAAGCTAGGAATCAGGAAGATTTGTTGTTCTTATCTGACTTCAGACACTTCCTAGCTGTGTGACCCTGGCCAAGTCACTTAATCCTATTTGCCTCAGCCAGAATTCCCTCTCTTATTTACAAAACATAAGCTCTCAGCCCCACAAGTGACTAACTCCTGAGCTGGGTCAAGCCATTTGCTCCCTTTTTGATTGCTATGGCTAATATCAGAGACTGCTATGAATTCTAGTAACTAGATATTGGTACCTCTCAATTGAAGCTCAAAAAGTATTTACCTAAACTCTTCTGTCTCAGATCCTCATTCACCTATGATCAGAAAAGAAGAACACATGAAGAGACAAAAAAAAAAAATGGGTTAATGTGTTAGAATGAGAGAAAATAGGTTAGACAGCTGAAACCCTACCATTTCTCTCTGCCTGGAGATTCATAGCATTTCTCATTTTTCCTCAGTCAAAAGCTTTTTGAATCTACTATGGATTTAAAAAATTTCAACTGTTCAAATATTTTGTAGTACAATTACTTTCTACTCAGCAGTCAATTAAAAAGCTTTTTATTTTTATTTTAACTACAGAGTAAGCCAGTAGGAATCAATCATTAAAATATCACTCCTTGTCCTGAATTAATGAAATAAAAGGCCCTTCTTTCAAGCATCTCCATTAGCAAGCACCTGTATGTGGATATGTAGAAGAGAATATTGCACATGATTAAAAGACTGAGCTCTCATTGAGCAGTCCTGACTGTTAGACATGTATCATGCCTTTTTTCACCCTCCTTAGAACATAGCATAATAAGTTATATTGTAAACATGCAATGCATGCAAAAGGAAAGAAGCAAGAGAGGAAGGAAACAGAGACAGGGGAAGGAGCTGCTTGGCCTGCATATATAATAGCACTGGGATTTTTGATAACTGCCATAAAGCAGGTTCCTATCTCAGAAAAGTATTTGTGTTGCTTTTATATACCCACCTTCTTCCCTTTTTTTGCATTGCAGATAGAAATATAATATTTTTTTCTTTGTCAAGACAGATTAACTGGATACCTTTTCAGTGTATTTTGGTTATAATTCCATTAAAACAAGAATTTGCTTGTTCAAAATCAATGGACCAAAAAGAGCTGGCACTCATAAAAAAAATAGAAAACCAAGCTACTTTCTTTCATTATGCAATACTGACATGATTCTGCTTGATAATTCTGGGAGTTAGAGAGCTTTAACTCTTCTGAAGCTTCTAGTTTGCTTTGTTATATAAAAAAATATATAAAGGTAACTCAAGGTGTCACACTAAAGATCTGAGCTACATGAATTGATTTCAATCCTGCAGAATTCTGATGAAGTAATTTTTTAGCTCATTTCTCATTTAGGATTTCCCCTGAGAACATAAAAATTTGTTCCATAACTAGATCCTCCCTCACACTACCCCCCCCAAAATGAAATGACTCTAAGCTCCCATGAAAGCATTTAGGAAAATAAGACATTGAATTCCCAGTAAAATCAGGAGTGAAAAAAGGCTGCCCACTGTCACCATTAATATTTAATATTGTATTAAAAATGTTAGCATTGGCAGTAAGAGGAGAAAAAGAGATTAAAGGAATTATAGTAGGTAATGAAGAAACCAAATTATGACTCTTTGAAGATATGATGAATACTTAGAGAATCCTAGAGACTCAACTAAAAAACTACTAGAAACAATTTGCAACTTTAGCAAAGTTGCAGGATACAAAATAAATCTACATAAATCATCAGCATTTATATATTTTACCAACAAAGTTCAGCAGCAAGAGATACAAAAAGAAATTCCATTCAAAATAACTGTTGATATTATAAAACATTTGGGAATCTATCTGCCAAGGAAAAGTCAGGAGCTATACGAACTAAACTACAAAACACTTCCCACACAAATAAAGTCAGACCTAGTCAATTGGAAAAACATCAAATGCTCATTGGTAGGCCTAGTGAATATAATAAAAATGACAATACTACCCAAACTAATTTATTTATTTAGTGCCATACCAATCAAACTCCCAAGAAATTATTTTACAGATCTAGAAAAAATAGTAGCAAAGTTCATTTGGAAGAACAAAAGGTCAAGAATTTCAAGGGAATTAATGAAAAAAAAGGCCGATGAAGGTGGCCTTGCTGTACCAGATCTAAAACTATATTATAAAGCAGCAGTCATCAAAACCATTTGGTACTGGCTAAGAAATAGAGTAGTTGATCAGTGGCATAGAATAGGATATCAGGACAAGCTAGGTAATAATGTTAGCAATTTAGTGTTTGATAAACCCAAAGACCCCAGCTTTTGGGATAAGTACTCACTATTAAGCAAAAACTGCTGGGAAAATTGGAAACTAGTGTGGAAGAAATTAGGGCTTGACCCACACCTAACACCACATACCAAGATAAGATCTAAATGGGTTCATGATTTAGATATAAAGAATGATACTATAAGCAAATTAGAGGAACATAGGATAGTTTACCTCTCAGACCTGTGGAGATGGAATAAATTTATGTCCAAAGAAGAACTGGAATTCTTAATTGAACACCAGATAGAAAACATTGACTATATTAAATTAAAAAGGTTTTGTACAAACAAAACTAATGCAGACAAGATTAGGAAGGAAGCAATAAATTGGGAAATCTTTACATTTAATAGGTCTGATAAAGGCCTCATTTCTAAAATATATAGAGAATTGTTTCATATTTATAAGAATTCAAGCCATTCTTCAATTGATAAATGGTCAAACTATATGAACAGACAATTTTCAGATGATGAAATTAAAACCATTTCTAGTCATATGAAAAGGTGCTCCAAATCACTATTGATCAGAGAAATGCAATTAAGACAACTCTGAGATACCATTACACACCTGTCAGATTGGCTAAAATGATAGGAAAAGATAATGACGAATGTTAGAGGGGATGTAGGAAAACTGGGACACTCATACATGAATGGTGGACCTGTGAACGGATCCAACCATTCTGGAGAGCAATTTGGAGCTATGCTCAAAAAGTTATCAAACTGTGCATACCCTTTGATCCAGCAGTGTTTCTATTGGGCTTATATCCCAAAAAGATCTTAAAGGAAGGAAAGGGACCCACATGTGCAAGAATGTTTGTGGCAGCCCTTTTTGCAGTGGCTAGAAACTGGAAACTGAATGGATACCCACCAATTAGAGAATGGCTGAATAAATTATGGTATATGAATGTGATGGAATATTATTGTTCTATAAGAAACAGACAGCAGGATGATTTTAGAGAGGCCTGGAGAGATCTACATGAACTGATGCTGAGTGAAATGAGCAGAACCAGGAGATCATTATACACGGCAACAACAGTACTATATGACAATCAATTCTGATGGACATGGCTCTCTTCAACAATAAAATGTTTCAAACCAGTTGCAATTGTTCAGTGAAGAAAGCCATATACACCCAGAGAGAGGGATTTGAAATGTGAACCACAACATAACATTTTCATGCTCTCTATTGATGTTTGCTTGCATTGTGTTTCCTTTCTCCGATTTTTTTTTCTTGTAGACCCAATTTTTCTTGCACAGCAAGATAAGTGTGGAAATATGCATATATATATATATGTGTATATATATATATATATTCGATTTGTCAAGTATTTTAACATAATTAACATGTAGTGGACTTCCTGCCATCTAGGGGAGGGGTGGGGACTAGGGGGGGAAAATTTGTAACGGAAAGCTTTGTGAGGGTCAGTGTTGAAGAATTACCCATACATATGTTTTGCAAATAAAAACCTTTAATAAAAAAAATTTTTTTAAAGAAAATAAGACATTGAATATAGGACAGCTCTATAAAACCCAACAGATTATGAAAGGATTTATACTTGAGTCTATAAATAGTCAAAATGTCTCACTTTCTATATTTAGTAGATATCCACATTACCAAGGATCTTTATAATTCCCCATACATGTAGTACTAACCCTAACTAGGATGACAAGAAAGTCAATCTTCTCTTCCTATCAGCCCCATTTTTCCCAAGCATGTACATTGTTCTCTATAAGTACAGTAAAATCCTAAGGCCCCTCAAATATATACAAGAGCAAAGCACTTGACTGCCAGAGGCTCAGCCTCCCATCCTTGGACTGGAATCATCCATATGACTCATAATACCTGAGAAGTATAACTCTAGGTTTGCTCTTGTTCAGTGGCTAAACCAGCTCTCAAACCAGCTCTCAACCTTCTTACCACCCTGGACCTCATGGCTCATTGAGTTTGACTCCTACCAGTGCTAGATTGATGCAGATCTTTGACTTGATCCAAAGATTCCTCCACTCCATCCTGCTTAACTGATCTGTTCCTACTCTCCTGTACAATTTCCCTAAAGCACTATGAAGAAGCACGAATTACTCTAGAGTCCAGCTTCTTAAACTATGGGGTTTTGTGGGGTCTTGTAACTGAATGGGAGAGTCATGAAATTATAATCTATTACCATGTTTGGTTTGTATACTTATTTTATATGCCTATATGTCTGTGGTTGCAAAAAAATTTCTTAGGCAAAAAGGAGTCATGAATAGAAAAAGTTTAAGAAGCCCTGGGCTAGGGAGCTTATTTGGTTTCTTTAATTAGTCCTCTCTCACAACATCACAGCATTTCAAAGTTGGAAGGGACCTCACAATCCATCTAGTCCAATCCATAACTAAGTATCCCTGCTATAAAATATTTGCCCTTACTGATCATGTAGCCTTTTCTTGAGCACCTCTGATAAAAGGGAATTCACCACCTCCTAAGGCAACTACTTCCCACTTTTAGATTCGTCAAACTTTCAATTTGTTAATTTTACTTCCATCCATTGCTCCTAATTCTGCCCTCAAGGACCAACAGAACAAATCTAAACCTTTCCTATCCAGCAGTTCTTTAAATACTTGAAGACCATATTCAGTCCTCGACTAGGGTCTTCTGTCCTCCAGATAGATTTCTAGAATCAATATTCAAATGACTAGGTCTCCAGTCCTCAGTATCTTCTTTATTTTAGATGTTTTAGATGTAATCCAACTTGTCTATGTTCTTTAAAAATTGTGATATCCAGAAATGAGCATGGTATTCCAAATGTGGTCTAATCACAGTAGAGTACAATTCCCTTCTGAACTCTATGTCTTTCTTAATTCAATTTAGTGTAATATTAGAATTTTAGCTTCATGTCACATTATTAACTCATTTTGAGACTGAAATACATTAAAATTCCCTGACTTATTTATAGGAACTTCTGTTTAGCCATGTCTGCTTGTCTTTACTTGTAAAGGTATGGAGCTGTTTTTGGTTTGTTTGTTTTAACTCCAAAATAGATCTTTACTTATCTTTACCATATTATTCTTTTTGTTTGTTTGTTTGGCCTATCATCCTAACCTGCTGATATCTTTTTTAATCTTTTCATGCTATGTTTTGAGTGTTCTTCCCTACTTGACATTATCTAAAAATAATCAACAAGAAGGTCTTCTATGGAATTCTAGACCTTTATGCCACTTTGGACCATCTTCTCACCTGGTACAAAGTCTGATTCATAGTCTTTTCTCTGACAATCTCCACCAGAAACTTGGGACTCTACTCAGAGCTCCCTACAACTCTTCATACCACCACTTAATAGTCTTATTTCGCATTCCCATTTGAAGTAGAATTTTATCAGAAAATTCATCATTCCTCAAAGCTGCATTAGTTTTGGTACTCACATCTCTTCAGTATCTTAAGTACCATCTGCTCCTCTGATTGCAGTATGAAGCAGAAAATTCCTCCACAAACCTTCATTTAAAGAAGTCTCCTACCTGGAAACTGAGTGGATGCCCATCAGTTGGGCAATGGCTGAATAAGTTAGGGTATTTGAATGTTATAGGATATTACTGTTTTATAACAAACGATTAGCAGGATGATTTCAGAAAGGTCTGGAGAGACTTACATGAACTAATGGTAAGTGGAGTAGAACCAAGAGAACAATAGCAACAAGATTATGTGATGATCACTTCTGATGGACATGGCTCTTTTCAACAATGAGATGATTCAGGCCAATTCCCAAGGACTTGTGAGGGAGAAAGCCATATGCATCCAGAGGGAGAACCATCAAGACTGAATGTGGATCACAACATAATTTTTTTACCTTTTTTGTTGTTGTTAACTTGGGTTTTGTTGTTGTTGTTGTTGTTTTCTTTTCTTTTCTTTTCTTTCTCATTTTTTCTCTTTTTGATCTGATTTTTCTTGTACAACATAATTGTGGAAATATATAGAATAATTGCACATGTTTAACAAATATTGGATTACTTGCCATCTAGAGGAGTGGGGAAGGAGGGAAAAAAATCTAGAACACAAGGTTTTGCAAGGGTGAATGCTGAAAATTATCCATGCATGCATTTTAAAAATAAAAAGCTATTATTTAAAAAAAAAAAAAGAGGACTTCCATTTCCTACCATTTACACTCCTTTGGACTTCCTCCATAAGACTATAAATTTGAAGTCAGGGACTGTAATGCTTGCTTGCATTTGTATCCCCAGTTCACTGATTAGTTCACATAGTGCTTGATACAAAGTAAGTGCTTAATATATTTTATTTATTTATCTACAACTAACCAAAAGGCCATTTTTTCTAGATTTTAAAATTTGGTCCAAAAATCCAAATACTCAGTATCTATTTTTTAACCAGCTGTTCATTTGCTGTTCAGGCAGCTAGCTGATACAGTGAATGGAGTGTTGGACCTGGAGTCTGGAAGCCCTGTTGTTGTTTGGCCTATGTTCTCAAAAAAGACCATAATATCAAAGGAGTGACATCATGACATTCAAGTGAATTGGACTGAAGTAAGGGAGGGCTGTGCAAGGTCATTTGCATCAATTTTTCCTCTGGAACCATCTGGGTCCAGTGGTCAGATGTATAGATCAGGATGACTGGAAATGGATCTGGATGTAGTAGGAGACTTTGGCCCTTTTAATCCAAGGTCTTTTTTAGGTCTCAGTTTGACTGAAGCAACTCCCAAACAATGATTAAGGTTAGATAAGAAGTAAGGCAGAGAATGGCCTCTTTTGCCTAGTCAAAATATATATATATATATCAATTTGGGAGGGAATACCCTCAGGGTTTCTAACCTAAACAGAGACAATTGCTTACTACATTCATTTTGAGCCAATTAGGGCCCAAACAATGACCAAGTGGCACTTGGCCTAGGACCTAGTCTTGGTCCTAACCAGTAAAACTCCAAAGGTTTCAGTGATCCAAATTTACATTCCTTTGAGCAAAATATCTATGGGTATGATACGCTATGTGGACAGAGAAAACGGAAAGGAAAGAAAAAAAGATACAACATAGACGAGCTCCAGGACCATGACATCAGGGAAATAATGCCATGACAAATAAGTGAATTGGACTTAAGTGACCTAAATTCAACTCTAACCTCCAAAACTTACTAGCTGTGTGATACTGGACATTTGGGGGTTTTTGCCTCAGTTTTCTCATCTGTAAAATGTAGCTAATAATAGCAGCTACCTTCTTGGGTTATTGGGAAGATAAAAGGAGGGGAAACACTGCAAAACACAAGGATTTTGCAATCCTTACTTTGTAGTGTTTTAATATATTTGCCTTTTTCTTTGTAATCTCTTATTTTCAATAGGTAGCAGGGATAAAATTGTTATGGATCCTTCTCACATATATTCCCAAGATCTTTGGTTTCTTTCTTTTTTCTTTTTTTTTTTTTTTGCTAAGGCAATTGAGGTTAAGTGACTTGCCTAAGATCACACAGCTGGGGAATATTAAGTGTCTGAGACCAGATTTGAACTCAGGTCCTCCTGACTTCAGGGCTAGTGCTCTATCCACTGCACCACCTAGCTGCCCCTGGTCTTTGGTTTCTTGACAGGTAATTTATAGTTCCTAGCTATGCAGTTTAAATTCCTTGTGGTTATATGATTTACCCAGCATGGGGAAGTGGGGTGTTTGTCAGATTTTCCAGGTCTCAGGAGGTTCTCTTTGAGGTCCCAGTTGAACAGCCCAAGAATGGTCCAAGAATATCTCCCTGTTGCTCACATCAGTGAACCTTCAGCAGGGTTGGTAAACCATCAAAAATGACCTCCTCTTTCCCTGACCAATACTGAGCAGTTTCTCTGCTGCTGGTGCCTCTGAATCCTCATAGTCATTCCTTAAGACAGGAGAAGCTTTATGCTTGGAAGATCCAGCTGTGCAACTTAAGAACTTCATACTATTAAATATCTCATAAAGTTCAGAAATTTTTCTTTCCTTTCTTCTCAAGTGTCACAATCTTCCATTCTTCAACCTCCTGATAGAATTTAGGATTTCCAGCCTCCTCTTCAGATTTTTTTTTCTTTTATTGTTTTCTTTTTGAAGGATTTCTATTCTTTCAAGTAATACTTATATAATCCTTGCGGTAATATAAGTATACTCCCTCTCAATAAAAAATCTTCTAGATCTACATCATTTACTCATCACACTTTAAAAATCATAATGTACACTCACCACCATGGTGGTTTTTAAAATATTTTTTAAATTGAAAAAATATTTTATTTGTTTTAATCAGTCAAAAATACACTTCCTCATTCTCCCACACCAACTTCTCCCCATTCCACCCCAACTGAGAATATAGGAAAAACAAAATTCATTATGAACACAAAATCTATTACAAATAATCTGTTACAAACATAGTCAATCAAAACAAATTTCTACATTATGTATGTATTTTTTAAAAAATTGTCTCATTCTGCATTCTGAGTCCTTCACTTCTCCCATCAGGAAATGGGCAGTATTTTTTATCATTAGTCCTCCAGAATCATGGTTAATCATTATGCTGATAAGAGTTAATCAAAATAATACTCAATCACATTTATTTACCATATTTATGTGTTTATACATCCCTCACTTTATAAATATCCCCCAAATTCCCATTCTTTTAGACCTCAAAAAAGACCTACAACCACGGTTGTATATAAAGTTTGCTTTGCTTAAAACTAATCTTTCTCTTAATCTATTCTTCTTCTAATTTCCCTTCTCCCCTTTTCTTCTTTTTCCCTGTTGAGTGAACTGTATTTTTGTATGTGTTTGTGTGTGTGTTCTTCTTTCTATTGATGAATTCAGATAAGAATTAGATTCAAGTGGCAGCCAATGCCTTATCACTCTTTTTTTATATAAATGTCTACTTCTGTACCCTGATTACGTGAGATAATTTCCCCCAATATTTCTTTCTCTTCCCATCCCTGCCAACCACAACATTATAGTCCTCTTCCTTTCTTGATTCTTCTCTCAAGATCATCAAAGCACAACACTTCCACTCTAAGGCCTTATCAAATTCGATTTCTTCTGTGACTCTTGATCATCAAAGGATTTAGAGGGTTCACAGGTATTAACTGCCCATATTTTAACATAAGCAATTTATTCTTGTTTAGTCCTTTATAGTTTTCTACTCATGTTTACTTTTTAGGTTTCTTTTCATTCTTATATTTGAGGTTCAAAATTTCTATGAAGTTCTGGTCTTTTTATCAGAAAACCTTGGAAATCTATGGTTTATTAAAAATGCATTTTTCGGGGGGCAGAGCCAAGATGGCGGAGTGAAAAGGTGACTTTCTACCTCTCCTCCGATCTTCTCTCAAATCAACAATAAAATAAGCCTCTGAACTGATCTTCAAGTCAACGAACTCAGAAATATTTGGGCACTGCTTTCTGGACAACTTCATATCAGGTTAGTCTGACTCTGACAGAGAGATAAATAGACGACTCCTGTGTAGGCCGGAAGTGAGGGTGGGACTCAGCTCAGCTCATCGTGGCAGAAATTCCAAACTCCAAACTCCAAATTCAAAACACCTGGAGTTTATCTGAGGCACTCGGGACACTCTGCCCCGATTGGGGGCAGGTGTTCTGGCAGACTTGCCTTGTTTAAGGAGTAATTCGGACTTAGTCCTAGCCCCCACCGGCCCAGCACCTTAAGTTAACTCGACGAAGTGCCCCAGGGCAAAGATCTTCAGCCACCGTTTTTTTTTTTCCCACTACCTTAAAGAGATATCCACGCTGTGTAAAAAAAAAAAATGAAGAAGCAAAAGAGAGCTCTCACCATAGACAGCTTTTATCAAGGCAAAGAAGCGTTGACCCCAGATGCTAAGGTTCCTTTAGATAAAATACAAGATGAAGGTATTAAAGACCATCATTGGTCACCTTTTCAAAAGGCCTTTCTGGAAGATTGCATAAAGAACCTCAAAAGAGAGCTGGAGGATAAATGGGAAAATAAACTGAAATCAGTGCAAGAAGGATACAATATCTTGCAAGAAGGATATGATGCCCTGCAAAAGAGATATGAAAAAGACACCAATTTATTGAAAAATAAAATTAGTGAAGTGGAAAAAGAGTGCAATGAACAAATTGGCCAGTTACAAAAGGAGCTTAAAAAGGTAACTGAAGAAAACAACACTTTAAAAATAAGAATTGAACAAATGCAAGTAAATGACTCAATAAGACTTCAAGAATCAGTCAAACAAAAACAAAAAAATGAAAAATTAGAAGAAAATATGAAATATCTCCTAGGAAAAACAACTGACTTGGAAAATAGATCTAGGAGAGACAATCTAAGAATTATAGGACTTCCTGAAAGCCATGATGAAAAAAAGAATCTAAACACTATCTTCCAGGAAATCCTGAAAGAAAACTGCCCTGGGATTGTAGAAAAGGGCAAAATCACCATTGAAAGAATTCACCGATCACCTCCTGAAAGAGACCCCAAAATTAAGACCCCAAGGAATATCATGGCTAAATTTCAGGACTATAACACCAAGGAACAGATTCTGCTAGCAGCTAGAAAGAAACAATTCAAATACCGAGGATCAATAATTAGAATCACACAGGATCTGTCAGCCTCCACACTGAAGGATCGAAGGGCCTGGAACCAGATATTCCGAAAGGCAAAGGAACTTGGATTACAGCCAAGAATAACTTATCCAGCTAGAATGAGCATTATCCTCCAGGGAAGAAGATGGTCATTCAATGATATAGGTGAATTTCACCTATTTCTAATGAAAAGACTGGATCTGAACAAAAAATTCGACACCCAAACACAGAACTCAAGAGAAGCATAAAAAGGTAAAAAGGAAAGGACTCTTGAGAACTTTATTTTTAGTAGGGGGATACTTAAAGTTTGGGGGTATAATTAACTAGATATTACTTTGATAATATGAAAAAGAGAACTAGAGGGGAAAAGGTTGTCATACTGGGGAAAAGAGGGAAAAAGTGGTAAAATAAGATCTAAAAAAAAAAAAAAAGGAGGGAAAACAAGATAAAATCACCTGAAGAGGCAAAGAAAACCTATTATAATTGAGAGAAAGAGGGGAGGGAGATGAGCATTGTGTAAATCTTACTCTCATCAGGTTGGGCTCTAAAAGTGTATATCAGACATTTGATTTCACATAGAAACTTGTCTTGCTGCAGGGAAGTGGGAAGGAAAGGAGTAAAAGTAAGGGACAAACTAATAGAAGGGAAAATAGAAGAATCAGGGGAAAGGAATAAAAACAGGGGGAGGGGATCTAAAGGGTGGAGTATTGTTTGGGGGAGGGGGTCATCAAAAGCAAAGTACTGAGGAGGGGGGAAGGGAGAAAGGG
>JAJPUD010001916.1:299130-318147 GCA_023553655.1 Myrmecobius fasciatus
TTTTTTTTTTTTTTTTTTTTTTTTGCTGAGGCAATTGAGGTTAAGTGACTTGCCCAGGGTCATACAGCTAGGGAATGTTAAGTGTCTGAGACCAGACTTGAACTCAGGTCTTCCTGACTTCAGGGCTGGTGCTCTATCTACTGCACCACCTAGCTGCCCCTTTAGTCCTTTTTTAAACTTTTGTTTTATCTCTTCTAGGAATTCATATTGAATTTTTGTCCAGGTTGTTTTCCTCTGAAGCTTTGCTTATAAAACTTTTGGAATAATTCTCTTTTGTGTTTGTGTCTTGAGCATCCTTACCATTATCTTAGTTCTTTATGGTAGTTCTTTATGCTTTTTTGTTGCTGTTTGTTCATTCTTGACTTGTTGCTATTTTCTTAAGATATTGAATGTTGTATCATTCTTGGGTCTCAGGGATAGGCTGCAGGGACAGACCTGCAAATATTCAGTGTACTCAAAGTGGTCTGATTCAGGGCAAGGTGAGATCCCTGTCTTCCCCTTCCCTCTCCTTACTCCCTCCCTTCCAAGTCCAAGCCTTTCAACCTCCTATTCTGAGTTTAGGTTTAAGTAAGAATAGACTGCTGGTGTTTCTCCTGGGTTTGTATTTCAAAGAAATAGTAAAAAAGGGAAAAGGGCCCCTATGTGCAAAAATGTTTCTAGCAACCCTTTTTGTCCTAGCAAGGAACTGGAAACTGAATGGATGCCCATCAGTTGGGTAAAGGCTGAATAAGTTATGTATTTGAATGTAGAGGAATAGTATTGTTCTACAGGAAACAATCAACAAGAGATCTGATAAATGTGGAAATATTTTTAGAAGAATTGCATATGTATATGCAGCATACTTACTGTCTAGGGGAGGAAGGTAAGGGGAAGGGAGGGAGAAAAATTTGGGATACGAGGTTTTGCAAGAATGAATGTTGAAAGCTATATTTACATGTATTTTGAAAATTAAAAGCTTTTATTTTTAAAAAATAGACTGCTGCCAGATTCAGCCTCTATCATTCAACTGAGAAGCTCTTTTGGTTCAGAGTAGCATTATCATAGATTTATTTTTTTTTATTTTTTGCTTTTTGCTGAGGCAATTGGGGTTAAGTGACTTGCCCAGAGTCACACAGCTAGGGAATGTTAAGCGTCTGAGACCAGATTTGAACTCAGGTCCTCCTGACTTCAGGGCTGGTGCTCTAACCACTGCGCCACCTAGCTACCCCTATAGATTTATTTTTTTGGTGTGATTGGTATATAATCAATATACCTTGGTTATTACTCTCCAGGCTAGGCTATATGGTGGAAGCAAGACTTTGCTCTCCACTTGAGATCTGAGCCACATCACTGCTATGCTAGTTTCTGAACATCCTCCTTTTTCCTCATATAATTCCTACCTGGGATCCCCACTCCCCTTTATAGATCTTCTTATGTACAACCATGCTATCAAACACCAAGCAAATCTCACGGTCTGTACTTGTGCCCTGGAGCTGTGAGTTGGAACTGAATAGTGGATAACAAAGTTACCAGTTTGCATCTGGCCTATCACATTGACCTAGTAGGGATCTGGTCGTATCCCAGTATGAGACTGTAACCTCCTCTTATTCAGGAGTAAAGGGAATACAATATTCCATAAGGAACATTTCCTGAACATAGATATGCTCTTGCTCTAATCCTTATCCCTAGTGACTGAAGACCTCCTTGTCTGTCTTCCTATGCCAAATGGGTTTGACAAATGACTCACTATGATATTTTCTTTATTTCCTCATCAGAATTTGTTCCGGTATATTTTTTATCTCTGTTTAGGGGAATTTGTGAAGGAAAGTTCACTGCACAGCTTCCTACCACTCCATCATTATGGCTTACCAATGTATTTACTTTTAATCTGCCATTAAGAAGCTTTATTAGTTTAAAACAAATTGTACTGATTTATGCAATAGCCCAAATAAAGTGTTAGAAAAATATTCCTCTACATGCACATAAGGGAAACCCTTCTATAGCTTAGTATATCTCTAGTAAGGAAGGCTACATACTGAGAATGTATGTGAATAGGGACCACACAAGGAGAAAACACAAGTAGAAAATCCATGTGGCCAGGACACATACATAAAAGACACATGCAAACATCATATAAGACCAAAGCATGTGTGGTTTGGACAGCTCAAATATCTAATGCTTCAGGGTTGCCAATATTTTTTTGATGAACATGTCCTGTTGTTACCTGCAGCTATTAACTGAGTACTAAATCTCTGTCTCTTTATTGAGTATATTATTTTTGCTGGATTCATCAATTTTGTTTCAATGTGTCTATGTTATGCATTAATGTTCTTCCAATCACCAAGAATTTAGATGTAATCAGCTTCTAGATACCACCATCTGTTGGTCATCTTGACTCTTGAGTACTAAAGTACAGTAGCAAGCAAGCATCTCCCTAATTAGGACTGTCTGACAGCTATTTCTTAAGTAGGCTATGAACCACCACACTTAGCACAAGCCAAGCAGAACATTTTCAGTCTTAGTTTGTCTACTCTTTTAATTATCTATTTCTGGCACTGATTAGAAGTTTGTCATCAGGCAGATAATAAACCCACTCTATGCCAGGTTCTGTGTTAAACATTAGGGATACAAAGAAAATCAAAAGCTGCCCTCAAGTTACTTATAAGATTGGGGGGGGGGGAAGAGAAACATAAAATGAAACTAAAAAGATTTAGGGAGAATGGGAAGGATAACTGGTTCAAGGTTATAATAAAGATTTGCAGCTGGGTAAAATATGGTGAAGTGATTTTACTGGGGCTCCTTCTTAAATGGAGAATCTGAAAGGAGTTTTTTAAATATACCCCTTGATCCTTTCCAATCAGAAGATTCCCAGGATCTGTTATTGGAGAGGAGTGAGTTTTCAAAGTTGATTTAATCTTGTCAGAAGATGTTACCGGAGACAGTGGTGAATCTGGGACAACTGTTGTCCCTAAACAACTATGTTATTTAGAATGTTTATAATATTTCATTTTTACATTTATCATATTATTTTAATACTATCGATTAAGAGTCCTTTAAATTGTTTGTAATTCTGTTTAAACTCTTACAGAAATCCTTTATCTAATACTAATTTCAAGGAATATTTGCCAAAAACCACACAGGAATTAAGTGAAAGCTATGAAACCTACGTCACTCTCAAGACCCTCAAGATCATCATCCAAATGAATTTGAACTAGCACAAAAGCTAGAGAGAAGGAAAAGTATTTATTTCCCATTTATATTCCTGATTTTACTATGCATATATATCAACAGAGGAAAAAAATGAAAAAGAAATAAACCAAGCTTTCATATTCTCTTTTAACAAAAGCTTGCAAACTTCCTCCTCTTAAAATTCTATATAACTAACCTTAGAGTGAAGCTAAGTGGCCCAGTGGATAGAGTACCAGAATCAGGAAAGCAGACTTCAAATCTGGCCTCCGACACTTAATAAATGTGTGACCCTAAGCAAGTCCCTTAGTCCTGTTTAACCTCATAAAAGATGAGCAGGAGAAGGAAATGATAAACCATCCCAGTATTTTTGCCAAGAAAAACTCAAATAGGGTCATAAAGAGCTGTATATATCTGAAATGACTAGACAACAATTAAAGTGTAAGCTCTTTGAGATCAGGGATATCTCACTCTTAAAGGGCAGGTAAGTGCCACAGTGGATAGAGTACTGGCCCTGGAATCAGGAAGATTTATTTTCTCAAGTTCAAATCTGGCTTCAGGTACTTACTGTGTGATACTGGACAAGTCACTTAAGCCTATTTTCCCTATAAATTTATAAAATGAGCTAGAAAAAGAAATGGTAAACTGCTCCATTATCTTTGCCAAGAAAACCATAAATGGGAAAAATCAAACATAGCTTTGAATAACAAACCCTTAGAGAACTGTTCCTCCAACATTTTTACCCTCTCTCCTAATGTGGAGGGCAATTTTCATCAACATGTAGCTATTTTGTGGCACTATAAGAAATACAAATTTAGTATACTTTCATATGAGGGAAATCTTCCCCATCTTCTTTACATTATTTGGAAAAGAAAGCTTTAGTTATTTTTATTTAATTATCATGTCTGACTGGTACAATAAACTACTTATTTGTTGAACTTGAGCAACCTACCTTGACTAGAGCATTCTAAGATTTGTATACATTCACAACCAAGAAAAAGATATATGCCAATCCAACCAAGCTTGGTAAATAATCTTCTACTGATCTTTCTTGTTCCTTTGAGCTGTGAGAAGTCATTTTTCACTCTATAATCAGTTGGAGTGACCTATACCTCACCTCAACCCTGGAATTTTTCCAGCTCCCCTTAGAACAGAGCAGGGTCAGAATGGAGGTGGGGCATCCTTTTTCAGAGGTACCACACCCTCATTATCCAGATACTGCCAGAGTTTCCTCCTTGTATTCCCATGGGGCTTTGGGAGCAAAATTATGCAAAATAAGCACATGTGTACACAGGAAAAAAAAAAAAAACACCAATGCTACATACTACTTCATAGCCTCAACCACATCAGTTTTTCTTCCTACAGATACTGGTCTCCAGAATCCATTTAGGATCCCTGTTCTCTGACGTTGGCAGCTGTACTCTGATGCTGATGTCATTTGGCTCATTCTATGCCTCAGCCCCAGCCTTAGACTAAGTCTGTAGAATCAAACAAAGAGCAGCTTATCAGGCTGAAGCCTCCTTGTGCAGAGGAAGGAAGAGAAGTTAAAAAACAGAACAACTAATTGTGCAAAGGGCCTCTGAATTCACACTTCTGTCAGCCCCTGGGGAGGGGGGGGGGGTGGTTCTTTCCCAGGTTTCCTGGGCCACACACTAATAGCACAGTGCTATTGTTGGCTTGGATGATACCTGTGACCAATCCACCTGTCAGGCTCTACCTGGAATGATTTACTTAGATCATGGCCAGTGGGTTTAACTTTAACTCTAATAACCCATCTGCCTATATTCAGGCAAATATATATGACTCATCTTCTCATACTGCATTGACTCTTTATTTGAACATATATTGCAAACAATATGTGGGTCACCAATAATTTCAGTGTGTGCTGGTAAAATGTTCCCATCTCTTAAAATCCCTTTTCTATTCTATACTCTGCTGCACTACAAATGCTTCCCATGGTTAGCATTCATCCACAAGATAAAAATCTGCTTTTGTCCTATAACTATAATTTAGAAATTATAAGTATAATTTACATGTATTAGAGAAAGAATTGTGAGGCATTCAGAGTTCAAGAAAATGGAGGAGAGCTCCATCCCACAGTAGGGAGGCTTTTTTTCAATTATAGTCACTAAAACTTGGATATCAAGTCTAAGGAATCAAGACATTCCAAAAAGCTAATTATTTCCTCCAACTCTATTAACTATTTATTTTACATACATCTCAGAAAGGTCACTCACTCTCATGCCACTTTTCACTCAACTTATTTGATCTCTGCCTCAGAACAAAGGTTTGAATTTGACCATTTTTCCCTCAAGAGATTAAATCTTTAATGTAAGACAGTATCGCCTTGATTATGTGAACATGTGTTTTATTGTCAGGTTCTTAATCTCTGTTTTCTTAAACTTCCTTTCCCTATTTGTGTTCTATTCTCTCTTCCCTTGGTTAGAGATGATTACTCCTCCTTACTAAATTAAATGGACTTATTTTTTCCCATTTCCTCTTTCCTCACATTGTTATTCAGAAGGAAGAAGAAACAGCTGAATCTAATAGAAAGACAACAAGTGTGAGTATTATGCTATCTTGGCCTTTTTGGAATTTCCACCAAAACCTTAATCCCTTGCCACTAATTGTTTACCTGTTACATCCAGTCATTCATCTATTCTACACATCAGCCTTCCCATCTATAAAATGAACAGCCTATCTTCCTCATGAGAAATATGACAATATACACAGAGAACAAATGAATTTTTAAATTTAAAATATATTTTCTATGTTGATTTTAATCTTAGATGTTCATGGCAGTCAGACATACATATATACAGCTCCCAGCATAGTATCTTAAGTGCAATAGTGGTTAATAGTAATAATTATAAGCTGCTTTCAATGTAAAGAGGAGAAAATTCAAGGAATCTTAGAGGGTCCAAGTTCCAAGCCAGGAAAGGTTTGAAGCAACTCACGTATGCATTTTAAAGGCAGAAATGTGATTAGGATGGAGAATGATGTTACCTTTTCCCTGAACTTAGTTTAGTTTCTATACCTTTTCTCCATAGCTTTCATTGGCTTGACAGACAAAAGAGCTTTTCATTTGTGCAAAGAACTTAGGTAAGGTACAGAAATTAGGAAGAATCCTTAACAGTTTATTAGAAGGGCAGCTTCACTGATGTCAAACCTTTCTTCTTTCATTGAAGAAGTAAGAAAAATTGGGTGTGGAAGATTGCTTATGATGTCTGAGAGGATTTTTTTTCCCCTCTGCTAACTTTGCTTAACTATTTTTCTTAAAAATGAAGATTCACTTTGCAGAAGGAAGGAAGGGGTGCACTAAAGAAGAAGGAACAAAGTAGGAGTCTGTATATTAAGAAATAGCTCAGCAAATTATAATCCATCAGTGTCATGGAAGATTGTTGGGCCATAAGAAAGATGAAAATAAAGAATGCAGAGAAACATGGGAAGGCTTATATGAACTTAAAAGCAAAACCAAGAAAACAACATACACAATGAATACATCATAAAATGGAAAGAAAAAAAATATCCTGAAATAATGACCTATCTTGATTTTGTAATCTTCCTTACTTCTTTGCAGTCATGTGGGGAAGGAGTAATTGAACATTTCATGTGATGTCAAAAATAGTTGATGCTTTAGTGAGGTTTTTTGAACTTCTTTTTTAGTCTTTGCTACAAGGGATGACTGAATAGAGAGGAAATATTTAGAAATGAAGATGATACAAAAACAAAAGTTATCAAGAAAAAAGTTAAGAATATAATAAATAAATAAAACAATGGTAAGACTAGAAGAGACAGTGAAGAAAAAAAAGCTAAGGTTGTCCATTGGTGCAATTATGGGAAGCAAGACTGCCTCGGTAGAACCGTATTTTGAGTATTGTACTCAGAGATGTTACATTTTTTTGAAAGCTATTGCCCAGCAGAAGGTACCCAGAATGATGAAAGGACTGAAGATGAATCCATGGGATAACCAATTGATGGGATTGAAGATTCTTATGCTGGAGAAGAAAAGATTGAGTCAATATGATAGCTGTCTTTGAGTATGTGAAGGTCTGTTAAGAGAAAAAGGATTAGTCAGATTCAAGAAGAAATAGATTTTTCTTAGTCCTACAGAGCAAAATGAGTAGAAGTCACAGAAAAGCAGATTTAAGGCAAGAGGTAATAAAAAAATCTTTCCAAAAATTAGAAGAGTCCAGAAATGGACAATTAGGTGACATAGTGGATGGAGCACTGGGCCTGGACTCAGAAGTGTTTGTTGAGTTCAAATCCAGCTTCAGACACTAGCTATGTGAAACTGGGCAAGTTACTTTATCCTGTTTGTCTCAATTTCCTCATTTGTAAAATAAGCTAGAGAATGGTAAACTACTCCTCTATCTTTGCTGAAAAAAACCCAAATAGGGTCATAAACAATTAGCCATGACTGAAAAGCCAACTGAACAACAGCAACAACAGAACTAGAAAAGGCTATTTCAGACAGTATATTTCCTATTATTACAGAGTCCCTAAGCACTGGCTAGATAATCATTATTAGTAATAGTGTAGAAGGAATTCCTCAGGTACAAATTGAATCAAGATTCTTTGAGAAAGCAATGTGAAAAGAAGGTTGTTTTAAAATCAGATGATCTCAGTTCAAATCCCAGTCTTACCATTTACCATCTATGCCACTTTAGGCAAGTCACTTACTCTTTCTGAGCAATAATTTCTTTACCTGTGAAATAAAGGGAGCATTCTAGATAACTTCTAAGATTGTGTCCAGCTCTAAGTCTATGATCCTGTGATCCCTTTAAACTTTGAAATTCAATGAAAAAAGGCAATTCTAATATGCTTCACCACAATTAATGTGGCATAAATGGCATAAATAATGAACCAACTTCCTATACTGTTACTCTTGATACCCTATAATACTAAAGTGATAATGGATATAGGTTTGAAAGACCATCAGGTAAATAAATATTCATGGGGAGGAAAACTGGAAAGATAAAGGTACAATGTTTAGATAGGAAATGGACCACACTACTCTGGTTCCTGCAGCCCACCAGCACCAACAACCTGATCTAGACATCTCTGATATCTCTCCTGTCTGCCAATTTCCTAGAGTATCACAACTCTATCCCTCTTCCAGCCCTCTTGCTCAAGAAGACTCAGTCTTCTTTAAATGAGGGCAATTTAAAGAGTTTGAACTGAGTACCCTTTCTATGCTTGAGACACATAGAGACTCTGGGAGATATCATTTCCAGAGAATTTTTGCCCAATAATGAAACTTTCCCAATTCAAAATATTGTGGGAAATACAACCTCAGCATATCCCCCTATATTTATAACAAAGACTCCCAGTATTAGTCCCTTAGTCCTGAGCTTACATAGACAATGCTACTAATCTTTTCTGGGCCTACACATATATATATATATATATAATATATAGTGATAATATATAATATATTATATATACATATATTCAGTAAGAAATCATGTAGAATTCTTAATCTGCATAAAATGGTGTCTGAAATAAAGCATAGTAAGCAAAATTATAAATTCCTTCCTTAGTACTTGTCTACAATTTGTTCATCCCATGCCCAAATATTGCATAATGTTTTGTATACAGCACCTGTGAGACTCATTCAGAGATGTAAGGTGGAAGTAGAATTACAATTTCTGGATGCTTGAACTCTGGATTTCCTTGCTTTGGTTGGATTACATCACATCCTTAAGGTTACTAAACCACACATTGTAAGAGGGGTGTGCATGTGTATGTGTGTATGTGTGTGTGTGTGTGCGTGTGTATGTTTAAAAAATGGATGAGTCATAGAAACATTAATTCTAAAGCCAAAAGGGACTTTATACATTGTTTAGTCTACCCATCTTATTTTAGAAATAAGAAACTAAAGACTAGAAAGAATAGCTAGTTTGCCTAAGATCACATAACTATTAGTAGTAAAGTCAGCCTAATTAGGACAAGAAAGGATCTAGAGATCATTTAATTGAACTCCATCATTTTACAAGGAGCATTATTCAGGGGCACAGAGAATAAAGCATCATGCCTGGAGTCAGGAAGATCTAAATTTAAAATCAACCTCAGACATTTACCAGCTTTGTTTATCCTGGGCAACTCTCAACCTCTGCCTCTGTTTCCTCAATTGTGAAATGAGGATGACATAGTATCTACCTTTCAGAATTCTTGTGAGGCTCAAATGAGATAATAATTGTAAAGTGATTAGCAAAGTGCCTGACACACAGCAAATACTATGCAAATATTAGCTCTTTTACTATTATTACAGTTGTAAAAACCAAGGTCCATAGTGTCAAAGTTGGCCAAGAGCTTAGGCAAGCTGTTAACTTTTTGCCTTTGGATCTCCAGTACACATCAGTGGCTTGTACACAGTAGGTTACAACTGAATTAAAGTAAATTGGATAGTAACTTTCCAGCTACTTTGGGATTTAGAGTAACCCCTTGACTCATTAACTATTCTGCTTGATATATCCTAGTAGAACTGGGCATTGTCATAAGCAAGATATGATTCTATCATCAGGTAATAAAACATTTAGTGAGCCTCTGAAAGCCTTCTACTCTATAGCTACAATTCTGATTTTTTTTTCAATTTTTCCCATTTTTTCTTCTTTTTCTTTTTTTCCCTCTCAATTCTCTAACTATATCATTTATCTCTCTCACCTGTTTGCACTTCTTTGAGTCTTCTCTGACTTCTCCACCATGTCTCAGGAACCTATCACTGAAATAATCTCATAATTAGTCTTTCATTATCCTCACCCTCTACCTCATCTCTACCTCCGCCTCTCTGGAGAGTGGAGTTATGAACTCTAAACTTCCATTTAAGGAGAGCTCAACTCAGATGTTTCATTTCTCACCTGGCTTCACTACTTTGGGATGTCTCAGACTGATTTCTTCACCATGCCCCACCTCTCCTCACCCTCTCTTCAGCTTCCCTTTGCATGTTAGTCTTTCCCTTTTAGATTGTGTATTCCCTATTAGATTGTGTATACAGCTTTTAGTACTGTACCTGGAACTCAGTAGGTGCTTAATATATGTTTACTGACTATAGGCTAAGAAGCAAGGACAAGATCCTTAGGTAAATATGCTTAATTAATGAACTAATATCCCTTTCTTAGTCGTCAGAATGGGATTACAGACATTTACCAGTGCTTCCAAATCAGGTATTTAAATTTTCCTACAGGGCTAGTTGCCAAGGGGAATACAAAAGAAATAAAGACCCAACCCTTGCCTGCTAGAAATTATATAATCCAATTGAGGAAAAAAGATATATACACATGACAAAATTAGATAATAGCATGATTCAGTCTATAATTATACATAAACTCAGCTATGAAGCTTATGGTATTTCTCTAAGACAGCTTTCTATAACTGAAAGAGCACACCAGTTCTGCAGTGAGATGTGTTTAGTAACACTACAAATAACTAGTTCTGTGGCCTTGCATAAACCACTTAATCTCTCTGAGTCCCAGTTTCTGAAAACTGGGCTAATTAATTTTTAAAGTTTCTTGGAGTTTTATGATTTTATATAAACATAAATTTAATACACATCTACAAAACAAGATGCAGCATGCAGGGATTATTCATATAATATGAACATTTCCAGTTGTGAACATATGTCCCTTTTAGACTACAAGGTGAAAGGGGCATGTTATAGCTGTGGAATTGCTTCTCTCTGTCACAGGTGTGGTATGCTCAGCTCCCCAAATGGTAGGGTGCTGCTAGGCTCTTCCAAAAATGAAAAAGTACTTTAGAGTCAATGACTGGCAGAAATCTTTCCAATTCTGTTCCCTCAGAGTCACAGCTCTGAGTTTCACTTTCAAGCTGAAAGTGGGAAAACATATTTTAGCCTTCCTTTTTTAAAGAATTTTTCTTCACAAGGCAGTTAGGGTTAAGTGACTTGCCCAGGATCACATAACTACTAAGTATTAAGAGTCTGAGGCTGGATTTGAATTCAAGCCCTCTTGATTTCAGGACTGGTGCTCTATTTACTGTGATATCTAGCTAGCTCTTAGCCTTTTTTTTTTTTTTTTTTTGACAGACTTTGCTGGTTCAAGGCCCACATTCTAGTATGTGATGTTTCCTAAATCATCTTCTCTGTAAGCTAAATCACAAACTGGCAAACATAATTTGCCTGGCAAATAGTTTTAGGGTACAGAATTTCCCACTTTATTTTTTTTTAATCTCTAAGGAGGGGGAAAAGAAATCTTAACTTGAGGTCTGTGAACTTACTTTTATAATTATTTTGATAACCATATTTCAGCATAATTGATTTCTTTTTAAATGCTATGTAAGTTTTCATTATTGGCTTTGTGAATTGGTACAACTAATCTAGAAAGCAATTTGGAATTATGAAAAAAATTATTAAACTGTTCATACCCTTTAACCTAGCAATATTACTAGGCCTATACTGCAAAGAAATTAAAAAGGGAAAGGACTTATATGTACCAAAAGATTGATATTAGCTGTTTTTGTAGTAAGAACTAGAAAGAACTAGGGAGAGAAAGAATTGGGGAGAGGCTCATGAATTAGAGAATGACTAGGGAAAAAATGAAGTAAATAATTGTAATAGGATACTATTATGCCATAAGAAATGATTAAGGGAATAATTTTATAGAAACTTGGGAATACTTGAAAAAATTGAATTGATATAAAATAAAGTAAACAGTACTCACTTTGCAATTTTTTTTCTACTTGAATTTTGTAATACTCTATTTTCTTTATATCTAAGATAATTAATTCTTTTTTAAGGGCAAATTAATAAAAGGAGTAGTTGTTGATGTTTATCTTCCATTTTCAAAGAGGACCAATGGTCTCCTCACAAGGATGAATTGGTTATATGGTGTCAATTACATGAAGCCTTTAGAAAACTTTGGATTGAAGAATGAATCAAATATTAATGTATCATTTCTTTTAAGTGAACTATGCTGTGAAATAGTTCAACCAGCCTAAAAAAAACAATTTGGAACTATGCCAAAACAAAGTTATTAAATAATACGTTGCCTTTGACCTGGCATTGATATTGCTATTAGAGATATATCTAGAGATCCATACCACAGAAATTTTTAAAAAGAATTTATTTATAGTAGGGTTTTGTTTTGTTTTGTTTTGCTTTTGTGGTGGCAAAGTTTTTAAAACTAAGGAAATTCCAATCACTGGGGAACAGCTAAAAAAATTATATGTGAATATCAGTGAAATACAATTTATGATTAAAAGGGACAACTTCTGAGAAATCTGGAAGGATTGGTATGAATTAATATAAAGTAAAGTTAGCAGAACCAGAAGAACAAGTTACACATGTAACAACACTACAAAAACAAACAACTTTGAAAACTTAAGAACTCTGATCAATGTAATGATCAACTATGTCTGTAGAAGATCAATTTTTGTTGTTGTTGTTGTTGTTTTGGTTTGCTGGGGGTGTTTTTGGGGAAGTTTATTTGCATTTTATTTTCCCAAATAACATGTAAAGATAGTTTTCAACATTCACTTCTGCAAAACCTTTTGTTCCAAATTTTTCTCCCCCCTAACCCATTCCCTTCCCCAAGATAGCAAACATTCCGATATAATATGGTTAAACATATGCAATTAGAAGATCAATTATGACATAGCTTATTTATCTCCTGACAGAGAGGTGATGGGGCTCAAGGTATAAAATGAGACATACTTTTTAAACAAGATCAATGTGAGATTTTATTCTGAATGACTGTACAATTTTTATAAAGGTTTCATTTTTCTTTCTTTTATGGGGGAAGTAGTGAAGAAAAAAAATCTTTCTTCATTAAAAATATTTTTAAACATTTTACATAATTTTATTTTATGGATTTAAAAACATTCTGACAAAAGGCTTATAAATTTCACTAGATTGCCAAAGAGTCTATGACCCACACACACACACACACACATGCACAAAAAAGGTTTAGAATCCGAGATCTGAAGTTTTTCAATTAGCTTAGGCACATAAGTAGTTAGAAAAAAGGTATCTCACCAGGAAATATCCAGGTAGGCAAGTTCATAGTTTCACAGAACTTTTCCTGTGCACAAGCACTCATCAAAGCCTCATTTCCCTTAGGAAGTATAGCTAGATCTACTCATGACTGAGAAGAAATTTTTACAAAAATGCCAAAGCAAACTGAATCAGAGCCATCAATATCTACTCCTCCAGTCCCATAAACCTTGCACATCTCCCTGTCTTAAAATCTAAAATACTTACAAAATATTTTTTGGATGATAATATTAAAGAATGTTTGGAATACTTGGAGTTCTGTAAATTTCTGTTCTAATTATACCCTCTAATGTTACTAGTAGACAAATCACTTAACATTTATGTACCTAAAGCAATTACCCATTTATCTACAAAGTCAAGAATGGGTGTGATCTTCACTGAGATAGGAAATTACCAGACCAGGCATTCCCCAATTTGAGAAAAGTCACAATCTTTCACCTAAGAACTTTTAAGTTATCTGTGTATGCTATAATCTGGAGAAGTACTTATATGTGACATGCTCACACAGGTCTTGCAGATCCAAGTAAAAAAGGATAAATAGATATAATAATAAAGATATGATGTCTTTATATATTATATCTTTATAATCATATATATACATATTATAAAACAAATAATATATTATAAATATATTAACATATAATTATAAACAATAATATATAACGAATACATGTAAATATATAGTATATAATGAATATATATAAATATGTAATATATATAGTAAGCTAGATGCAAATTGGATTTCATATGCTTATTTCCCTGCCACAGTTCGATTGATTCTGTATCTAGTTTACTCCTATGTCTAACCTTATATATTTTCTACGATGAGAACACAGGTCAAAGTGAAACAGAAATCTGACATAATTGAACCCCTGTGGTCCCAAAACAAAAATTCAAAGACAATTCAAACAAATATTTATTAAGCACCCACTATCTGCCAGACATTGTGCAAGGCTTGGAAGATAAAAATACAAAAGAGAATTTACAACCTCCTGGGAGAATGCAATGTGTACATAGATAAGAACTTAGGAGATATATATACAAAATAAATACAAAGGGGGAATGGGGGCACAGATTAACTAGGTGGAAAGATTTCTAGCTGGAGGTTGATCAAGGAGTTTTCATTTTGTACCTACTATGAACCAAAGGGGTTCTGAGTATTGGGATACAAAGAAAGGGGGGTGGCAGAATCCTTTCTCTTAAGGACCTTATAGTCTAATGGCATAAATCTCGTTACTATGTTCAAGAGATATTTACAAGATAAATTGGTGACAATCAGCAAAGGGAAGGAACTAGCATTAAGGACAACTGGGAAAGGCTTCCTGTGGAACATGGGATTTCAGTTGGGACTTGAAGGAAGCCAGGAGATAGAAATGAGGAAGAAGAACATTCCAGAGATGGAAGACAGCCAATGAATAGGGTGATGGGTGTATTGTATGAGAAACAGCAAAGAGCCCTTTGCTTATTGTTTGAATTATCTTTGAATTTTTGTTCTGGGACCACAGGGGTTTAACTATATTACTGTCAGATTTCCTTTTCACTTTGTTCTCACCATGGAAAATATATTGAAGAAGGTTAGATATAGGAATAGACCAGATACAGGTCAATATAAATCAAGCAGATTATCACAGGAAAAGTAGTATATGAAGTCTAATTTTAGTCTGACCTACTCTATTATATCTTTAATCAAAGGTTAAAAGTTACTGGATCACAGAGTATGATTACATGGAAGGTGTAAGAATAAATAAAGTATAAGAAGACTAAGAGAGTAGAAGGGGATCAGGTAATAAAGGACCTTACAAGTCAAACAGAGGGTTTTATATTTGATTCTGGAGGTGATAGAGAGCCACTGAAGTTTATTGAATAAGCAGTGACATAGTCAAACCTATATTTTAGTAAGATCACTCTAGTGGCTAATCAAAGGATGGACTAGAATAAAGGAGAGACTTGAGACAGAGATTACTCAGAATACTATCACAACAGGTGGGTCCAGGTGAACCATCCCGATGGCAGAGAGAGGGAAGGAAATACACAAACATTAAGAGACATTAAGAAGGTGGAATAGACAGAATGGGACAACATATTGGCTATGGGAGGTGAATACATAAAAGAGAGTAAGGAGGGGAGAATGCACCTTCATTTCCAGCCTAGGTGACTTGGAAGATGATTGTGCTCTGGACAATAATAGAAAACTGAGGAAAAGGGAAGGGCTTGGGAAGTGCAAGTGAAGGAAAAATGACAGACACAGAGAGAGACAGACAGACAGACAGAACAGAGACAAAGACAGAGGAGACAGAGGCAGAGGCAGAGGAGACAGAGACAGAGAGGCAGAATCACAGACAGAAAGAAAATTATTTCTGTTTTGCACTTATTTCATTTGAGGTATCTAGGACATCCAGTTCTAGATGTCTAATAGGCATTTAAAGACTAGAGAATGGAAGTTAGGGACAGATAAGTAGGTCTAAAAGTCATCAGTATAAAGATAATGATTACATTCATTGAGATGACCAAACAAAATAGTGATATGGGGCGAAGAGGAGAAAAGGGAACAAGTATTTATTAAAGGGAACAAATATTATTAAGCAGCTATTAAGTGCCAAGAACTGTGCTAAGTACTTTACAAGTATTTCATTTGATATGCACAACCATCTTGTGCTTTTTTCTAAATCAATATTCCCATCTTACTGTTGGAGAAATTGAAGCAAAGAGAGTTGGCTGACTTGCCCAGAATCACATAAATAGAGTCTAAGGCTGGATTTGGACTCAGGTCTTCCTGATTTCAAGCCTAGTGTTCTATTCATTAGCCACCTGGAGGGCTCAGGCCAGAGCCTTGAAGAACACCCCTATGGTTAGTTACTGACCTGGATGAAGATCCAGCAAAGGAGATGATAAGAAAATTAAGAGAGAGTAGAGTCACAGAAAAAAGAGAAGAAAGTGTTAAGGAAAAAAGGGATATCAACAAAATCAAAGAGTGCTAGAAAGATCAAAAAGAATGAAGATTGTATTTACAGAAAGCAGTTTCCATTGAAAGGTGAGGAAAGATTCCCAACTGCAAAGAGTTAAGAGAATGAGTTGAATGGAAATGGAAATCCCAAACATAAATGGTTGCTTTAAGGAGTTTAGCCACAACAGAAAAAAAAAAAAAAAAAAAAAAAACTGATATAGGACTATAGCTAGCTAGTAGGGGTAGATGGATCTGAGTTCAGGTTTTTTTGAAGATGGAAGAGAGATGAATGTGTTTGAAGACTGTTGGCTAGTAACCTGTAGAAAGGGAAAGACAATTTAAGTGCAAAAGTGATAGAGAGAAGATAGAGAAAACAATGCCCTAGGATAGAGAGATGTTAACATTTCCCCAGAGAATAGAATGGAATATGCATGAAGAGAGGTTTGCAACTTGACTAGGAGAAGGGGGACCACCTCTTCATGTAAGTAGGGAAAAGGGGAAGATAGTGGCAAAAAGTGGTTCTCAACAATGAATGGCTTTCAATTTTTCAATGAAATATGAGGCAAGGTTCTCAGCTGAGGTGGTAGAGAGGCTTTGGGAGGTATGAAACAGTTTGGAAAAATTGGTAAACAGGATAATAAATTGACTAGGGAGGTATAAAAGTGTTGCTTTGATACAGTGAGGGTCCAGTTGGGATTATGTAATATAAATATGTAGTAGACCCAGTCGGCCTGGTTTCATGATATTTTTTCCAGCTTTGTTCAGCAAATCCAATCCTGAGGCTTAGCAGGGCAATAATAGGATTTCAAGACACTCAGGAGAAGAAAAGATATACATTTGAAAGGGTTCGTCAAAGGGTCAAAATGGAGAAAGTAGGAAAGTGTAGCTGGTGAAGAACAGAAGAAATGTAAGCAGTGAAAGGAGGTGAAACTTGAGCAGAGCCTTGAAGGAAAATAGGGCTTCTAATAAGACAGACGCACTATTGACACAAAGGGGCAGCCTGTTTAATGACCCACAGGAGGAGGATGGAGTGTGGCATAGAAAGAATAGCAACCAGATCCCTTTGTCTAGAAGGAAGATTGTATGAAAAGGACTAGTAATATGGAATCAGTATGAAAAAATTATGAAAAGTTTTAAGTGCCAGACAGAGGAGTTTATAATTATCCTTAAAGGAATTAAAAATCCACTGAAGTTTAAGCACAGGAGTGAGCTTGTAAAGATTTGGCAGGCATGGGATAGATTGGAGAGGGAAAGAGATTGGATTCAGGGAGACCAAAGAAAGAGTCAGTGTAAAATGAGTTTGGTTTGGATATAGGAAGGAAAGAAGGAATGGACAAAAGAGGTGTTGTAGAGATAGGATAAATGAGAAACAACTGATTGGATCCTCCTATGAAGTACTTCATAGAATTTCACAATCTTTGAGTTGGAAGGGACTTTAGGTGTCACATAGTTCAGCTTACACCTAAAATAAGACTCCAAGAAGGTTTATTAGATGGGTAGATGGGCAAGAATAAATAATATATAATACTGATGAGGTTGGTTGATTGGTTGGTTGTTATCCTTCATTCTCAAAGAGGTCATCACTATATTAGAATTGAGTTACAATGCATCCAACTGTAGCTGATCAGACCAATATGAGCTCAAAATGAATGCTCAGGTCAGACACAAATAGTTTCTATGAACATTCTCTCACTTTGTGCATCTTGCGTCTATTCTCAATTAATTCAATTCTGCTTGGCTCATAGAGCACAGCACCTTCTCTAATGAGGGCATGCCATACTGGGCAGTCTTGTGCCAGTGTCTCCCATGTCATACAATCAATTCTAAAATTCTCAAGAGAGACCTTGAGAATGTCCTTGTATCACTTTTTCTGACCACCTTGTGAGAATACTTGCCCTATCCTGAGTGAATTCTCCCTAAAATAATCTTTTTGGCAAGCAATATGGCCAACCCAACAGACTTGCACTCTCCGAAGTAGAGTTGGAATGCTTTGCAAATTAGTTTAAGAAAGGACCTCAATGTCTGTTATCTTATCCTGCCAGGTGATCTTCAGAATCTTCCTAAAACTATTCAAACAGAAGCAATTCAGTTTGATGACATATAGGAAGTCATAAATAGGAATGATCTGAAATGAATTCACAGGCTCAAAGCATTTTCGAGTCAAAGGACATAGCTTATTGTGATACTTAGCTAGTAGGCAAAATTCCTAATGAACTCACAATTAACAAGGTGGAGGGTGAGACATTTTATGAGAAAAAACTCTAAACAAGATATGCTAACTATATTAGTTGTATGTGTCTGTAAGGTTACAAATTATCTTAATCTAGATCAGGATTATGCAAGATAGAACTTGAAATTGACTTGAATTGGCTTGAAATTGAAATTGTATAGTTTGACCTGCTAAATGTATACACTAACTGTTAAAAATACAAGGTAGCTCTGTCTGTAGAAGATACTTTTGTTAAAATAAGAAATCCTTCAGGTCAGCTTGTTTCTATATTAAGATGATATAGAAAGAGACTGGGATCTACTTAAATACTTGGTTACAACCAGAGACATAGTATTTTGCTGGGGTCTATTCGCTCTATCCCAAACGAGGACCACTTGAGGTTTGGCCATCTATGAAAGTCAGAGTAGTTTTAGTTTAGTTTAAGATATGGTCCTTAGGAAACAAATCTAGCCAGTAAACCCAAGATATCTTGACAGGGTTCAGAAAACCAAAAGAAAAAAAAAATGTTTTAAAGAACATTTGTAGGTATGATACCCTATGTGGCAAAAGGAGGAAAGAGAAGGAGGAAAGTGAGAGAAACAAGGGAGAAAAGGAAGGAAGGAATGAAAGAAAAGGAAGGAAAGAAGAGAGAAGAAGGAAGGAAGGAAGGAAGGAAGGAAGGAAGGAAGG
>JAJPUD010001916.1:318247-355369 GCA_023553655.1 Myrmecobius fasciatus
AAGAAAGAAGGGAGTAAGGGCCAGTTGGGTCCCTAGTAAGGCAGCTCTAATCACAGAGGTTGTTGTTTGTCCTTCCTACTGAAAGAGGGCCATGACATTAGGGAAGTGATGCCATAATATTGGAGTTAATTGGATTTAACTGAGGGAGAGCTCTGAAGGGTCACCTGCCTCACTTCCCCCCTCCTCGCCTCCCCCCCCCCCCCAAGTCAATAGCAGTCATTTCTATTTTGGACAGACATCCTGAGGGTTTTTCCTTTCCTGACTGATTGATTGATTTAGGGGTTTTTGTGTGTATTGGGAGGGTGACTTCCTATGGAAAAGAGACCATTCTTTGCCTCAATTTCTACCTAGCCTTAATCACTAAATGGGTGTGGCCATAGTCAAACTGAGACTTGTTGAAGACCTTCCTTTGCAAGGACCAAGGTCTCCTGTTATACCCAGGGCCATCTCCAGTCTCCAAGTCTCCAATTGTCTTGATCTATATCTGACCACTGGGCCCAGATAACTCTGGAGGGGAAAATAAGGCAGGTGATCTTGCACAGGCCTCCCTCACTTAAATCCAACTCATTTGCTTATAATGGCATCACCTTCCTGATTTCATAGTTCTCTTTGAGAATTTAGAACAAACAACAGTAAGGTAACTGACAAACCTTCCCTCTCTTCATACATGGGAAACACTTTTTTTGAAGATGTGAATTAAAGTGAAAAAACATACAATATCTGTATTTTGTTGTTTAGTCAGTCATTCCAACTCTTCATGACTCCATTTGGGTTTTCTTGACAAAGATATTGGAGCAGTTTGCCATTTCTTCCTCCAGATAATTTTACAGATGAGGAAACTGAGGCAAATAGATAAGTAGATAAAATATTATTAGATAATAATTAGATATTATAATATAATAATATTAAATACAATATCAGGATAATAATAAGATAATAGGATAAGTGGCTTGCCCAGAGTCACACAGCTAGTGAATGTGTAAGGTCACATTTGAACTCAGATCCTCCTGATTCCAGGGTCAGCATTCTAGCCAATATACTGCCTAGTTGCCCATATGTGTATATGTGTGTGTGTGTGTATGTATGGTATCATATAACATAGACCACAGTTTTGATGAAACCAGACTGATAGAATAAGAATTCATACATGCCTATGATAAGATAGAATATATGTACAGAATGGATGCTGATAAGCACATATTTAAAGAAAAAAAATTCTCTATTGAAAATCTGAGGTCATTTTTTTTTTTTTTTTGTCATTATTTCCCATCATAGAACTTCCTTTAAGTTAAGAGAAGTTGTAATGAGGAAAGAGGGCTGGATTTGGAGTCATAGGACTTATAGGAAAACTCTCTTAAACTCCCTGAGGCAATTTTCTCAATGGTAAAATGAAAGGGCTAGATTGCACAACCTCTAAGATTCTTTTCAGGTCTGAAGCTATGAAGTCATGTAGCTTCTCTGGATCTCTGTACCTTCAACTCTAAAAGAAGGGCTTTAGATAAAATAGTCTCAGAGATCCTTTCCAGTTTTGTTATCTATAGTATAATCTTATAAGACCCATTAACTTTTCTTTTGTGACTTTCCCCTCCCTATAGTGCTTGGGATATTAATAGATATTCAATATATATTTATTGACTGTGATTCTGAAAAATTGAGTTTTATAGGATGCCCTAGATATCTATAAATGCATACCTGTCCACCTCACCAAGTGAATCAATATTGGTTGTAAATATGAAAGACTACTAAGGCAGAGAAAGAAATTTCAAAGGAATTTTCACTGCATATTCCTGTCCCCACCCCTCTAAACTGAGCAATCCTGTTTTTTGTTTTTTCTTGTTTTAGGTAAGCCTAGTACCTAACTACCTTTCCAGTAATTTGCATAGGTATTTCTAGCTTCCTTGAGAACTGTTGGTGTGAAAAATGTTCAGGTAAAACTTCCTCATTTCCCTAGGTTTTAAATAGAGAAATTTATAAAGCACTCCAATTTGCAGAACTTGCATCTGTTTTGCTATTAGAAAATGCCAAATTATTTTGTTTTAAAAAACAAAGAGCTTCCCTGACTGGGATTTCTTTTGGTTAATTTTTTAGCTAAAGTAATTCCCTTTGAAGTGAGGGCATTGTTGTGCAAATTCAAGGGCAGTCTAGTTACAAAAAGAAGTTTATAGAACTACAAAAACAGAAGTTCTATTTGAGCAAAACAAGATGAAAGTGGGAGTGGTCACAAGATGGGCACACTAGCAACTAGCAAGTCTGGGGGACTTCTTTTTTAAATGGGAAAATAAATCTTTAAACACTAGAGGTGGCTGGGGAGGATAACATCTCATAATAACTTTCAGCTTCTTTAAAATGTCTTCATTGAATAAAAAACCTGGTTAAAGATGAAATCCAGTGAAAGTCTATTTGTGTATAAATAAGGGTGTGTTTAGATGGATAAACCCTACACATTCCAGAGCCCAGAATTCCTAGGGGACAATGGTTACAATCTGAGAGATAGCCCATCTAACATACCTTTCCTAATTGTTTTTTAAGTGATGTTTTCTTCAGCTAAAACCTATCACCTTAAGGAAACCTTGGTTGCATTAAAAGGCCAAAATAACACATTTATATATCCCAGTTAAAATTTAAAAACACTCTTCACCCAGCAACCCAAGAAAGCAGGTACATATCATCAACTACATAAGTATAGTTTTACACATACACATACACACACAAATTAACCCTATATTACAGAAGAACCTAAGATTCTGAAAACCTGTGATGGATTCAAAGTCTGTATTAAGTTAGTATCAGCTCTGAGATGTAAAGTTAAGTCTCCTCTTTCTGAGTCTCATTCTTTTCACTATGCCAGCTCCCTTTCATAACAGAATTAGCCATTACAACCTATAAAATGGAAATAATAAAAAATTCTTGTATAGTCTAGACATTAAGCTTTATAGTATAACAAATTATTACATAAGGAAGGCCAGCACTACAATTTTACTACCAGTTTCAAAATCCATCCCCTCCCATAGTCAAATTTTGTTTTTCAAAGGGGCTAACTAATAAGTATTTATTACTAGATGCCTGGCACTAGTGCTAAGTGCTAGAGATGCAAAGAGCAGCAAAAAAAAAAAAAAAAAAAAAAAAACAGTCCTTGTTATTAGGCATTCACAATCTAATAGGGGAGATGACAAACAACTATGTACAAACAAGAGAGAGGCAGGGTAAACTGGAGATAACCCTCCAAGGAAAGGTACTAACATTAAGGAGGGATAGGAAGGGGGATCTGAAGGAAGTCAGAGAAGAAAAAAGACAGAGATAAGAAATGAGAGCATTCTAGGAATGTAGAAGGCAGACAGTGAAAAAGCAAGGAGTCAGGAGCTGACCTGTCTAGTGTGAGGAATAACAAGGAGACCAGTGTCATTGTATTATTGAAAGATGACATCCTGAATGATGTTTTGGACCAAGAGAAACTAATGTACTGCTCCCTGAGGCAACCAGGCAGAAGGCACCAATAGAGATCAGTTTAGCTTCATGGTCCCCCCTTCTTAGGAGGTTGTCCAGTCTGAAAACCAAATTATATCAAACTCCTGAGACTCACATTGTGTAGGAGTCTTGAACAGTTTCACCTTGCCATGCTCTTTCAGAAATCCCAGTCATGTCCCCGAGGTTAAATTTTCCCTACAAAATCTACTTATGGGTCATCCCATGGCTGCTGCCTTTCTTTGGGTCAATATGCCACAGCACTCTGTCTCATAGTGTCTTTTCCTTTCCTACTTCCCCCATGCCATGTGTTTTCTCCCCTAATCACTATGATTCCCAACCCCACTTTTCCTTAGATCTAGTTAACTCTTTTGGGGTGCTATGTTACTTTCAGGATTTAGTCTGCAGGCTAAGGGCATGCCCTAACCTCATGAGGTGCTCCCTTTGTACAGATAATTGTGAGTTCCACTGAGGAAACTGTCTTTCATATTTTCTCCCAATTCTACTTCATATTTACCATTTCCAGTGTCTATGAATCCCTTCATTTTGTCTGTAATCTACTCCCCTAAATAAATTTACCTTTTGCCAGAGAGAACAGCCATTGTGAATTCTTCACATGACTGAAGCCCAGGCTTTGTGCCTACCATCTTCTGATGTCTCTCACATCACAGAAAACATGGAGGAAAAATAAGTTGTAACAATATTGGAAAGATAGGAAAAGGACCATCTGTCTTTTTCTTCCCCTCTCTCTACTTTTCTCCTTATTCAACAAAAGTCATAATTCTGACTAAATCACATCCTTTATATTATATTTTCACTTTCCAGGAGAATTTGATGACTTGTGCCATCTGCCTCTCCTGGTTCCCACCAATAACCTATCTGGCTTTATCTACTTTTTAAAGCCTACACCTTTTTCCCCCTTTCCCAATTCAAATACCTTAGAAGAAAGTCAAAATTCACCATTTCCACCTTGCTCTCATTGTCCACCAGCAACAATTCCCAGGTTTACCTTTTGTGTTTTGCTTTGTGTTTTCACTCAAGAAAAGATGATTATGATGATGTACAGGATGATTCACTGAATATCAACATCAAGCAATATATTAAGCAGGAACATATATTCACTAAATATGGTCACCAGTATTGTGAGAGATGCTCTATGTATAATCCAAAAAGAAAAGAGATTTCCTATGAAGCAGGTGCCAGGGTGGGGTGGGGTAGGGGTGCCCCACCACCTTGGAGCATACCCAGTTGCTATTTCTGGTGACTCCTCTGGAAGTTTGCCCCCACTCCCCTCCTTTTTTTCTAGCTTTATATGACTGCACTGAATCCTCACAAATAGGTATTGAAACAAAAACCCTATATTTAGTAGCCTAAAGGGGAGTCTACTCCTCTCCCATCTTCAAAACATGAAAAATTGTCCAGAGGGTCAAGTGGAAAGATGCTTTAACTTTGCCAGGTCTTCTATTCAAGGGAAATAATTTGAAAGAAACTAAAATTAAAAGAATGAGATCTCTGCCCCCCCCCCCCACTTCTGCTCCTCCAGATACCTATTTTGAATTAATAGTTATTTTCCCACTAAGAGAAAAACGTATCAAATACAATTGCTTGTGTATGCCGATCCTATGGCCACTCCCACTTTCCCTTTGCTTTGGCCAAATAGAAGTTTTGATCTTGCAATTCTGTCAGCTTCTTTTGCAGTTATTGTGTGCTCACAGCCTATGTCCTGCCTATGCAAGCCAGTGACTTCATTCCTTTGCTATAGGACCTTCTGAAAACTTGTGGAACCTTCATGGCCAGAGTAAACGCAATAGTATCTCCTTGAATAGTAGTGATTGAGGGCAGGAAAAGCACTTACCTTAGAAAGCTGGACTACTGCCAGAAGAGAATAACCTAAAGAGCAGCAGAAGTTTGACACCAAGAGAATTTTATCTGACAAAAGACACTAGAAAAAAGTCAAAGATCAGTTGGGTTTGGGTTTTTGAGGCAGTATTCAGGATAGGTGAAATATGAAATGTGAAATTGCTTGTTAGTAGAATCCAACTGCTTTATACTTCTTTTATGAAGCTTACTACCAGCCTACCAGAAGATTATATCCTAGTTATAGTTGTCCCTTCCACATCCAGGGGCTTAGAAGCCCAGAGTCCTCACGATCTGGAAAATCTGTATAAAAATATTTGGCTCTGTTTGTGGCAGCCCTTTTTGTTGTGGTTACAAACTGGAAGCTGAATGGATGCCCATCAATTGGAGAATGGGTGAATAAATTATGGTATATGTTATGGAATATTATTGTTCTGTAAGAAACGACCAGCAGAATGATTTCAGAGAGGCCTGGAGAGACTTGCATAAACTGATGCTAAGTGAAATGAGCAGAACCAGGAGATCACTATACATGGCAACAAGAAGACTATATGATGATCAATTCTGATGGACATGGCTCTCTTCAACAATGAGATGTTTCAAATCAGTTCCAATTGTTCAGTGATGAAGAAAGCCATATACACCCAGAGAGAGGAATATGAATGTGGACCACAACATAATATTTTCATGCTCTCTATTGATGTTTGCTTGCATTATGTTTCCCTTCTCAGATTTTTTTTTCTTGTAGATCTGACTTTTCTTGCCCAGCAAGATAACTATAAAATTATGTATACACATATTCGATTTGTCAAGTGTTTTAACATAATTAACATGTAGTAGACTTCCTGCCATCTAGGGGAGGGGTGGGGGATAAGGGGGGGAAATTTGTAACAGAAAGCTTTGCAAGGGTCAATGTTGAAAAATTACCCATACACATGTTTTGCAAATAAAAAGCTTTAATAAAATGAAATTTTTTTTAAAAAAATTCATAGCTAAAAAAATAAAAATATTTGGCTCTCCCTTTAGTCTAGAGAAGAACTATGAATTATTGATATTATACAAGACTAAACATACATTTTATGCATTTCTGAGTTTCTACACTTTTTCTGTCATCTGCTGCCCTTTGAATGTCATCTATATCTTCTGCAAAGCTCCCAAAAAATTCCCATTTAATTTCTTATGCCAACCTGAGATATGTTGAAACTATGAAGGGGAAAGTTATATGTAGAAGGAATAATTATAATTTTGAATCTGTTTCAATTATTCTGTTAATATACAGTGATTCCTTTGTGCTTAGTATATCTCTCTTTATGTAAGAATAAACTACCTGTCCAATATCCATGTGTACATTGGATACCATTTTTACTGATCCTTCTTTTGGAAGAAACCTTTAATTATAATTGAACATAAAATCATAACTACATATGAGTTGTGAGTCAGTGAATGGCTTGTGAGAATATGGAACCCAGACCACCTACAAGAGGACAATATCCCTTAGCAATGAACCCAGGATGCATAATTGCATATCAGGGCACAAAACTCTGAGCCCCACTAAGTCCCAACAGCAACTGCCTCTAACCTCTGTGCTAGATCCAAGAAGGATAAAGATCTATTAATGCTCCTATTTCCAGGAGACATTGTACCATAATGTCATAGAACACTGCACAAGTTCTTTAAGGTGATATGTGGTCATTCAGAATATAGTGACAATTATCTATACTAGAAAAATAAAACAGATGAGTGATGTTTATTAGCCACCTTAGATAGGCAATACATTGGGTTCTCCATCAGTACAGATATCTTGGATTAGAGGTTGATCGGAAGAAAAAACTGAGGTAGATATCAATGAACAAATTGTTTTATTTTCTCAAATTACATATTACTACAAATGACCATCTTTTTTAATGCAATTGTTTTCCAGTAATACCTTATATGTGTGTGTATTTTTATACATATATATATCAATCTTGGAATTCCTCAATTTCATAATTCCGAGTGAGTCAAAAGGCAATGGAAATCAGCCTTTGGCAAAATATAGGTGACCTGAAAAGGATATGGTCCTGTCATATAGAATAAGGGCTACCAGAGGATCAGCCTGACTGTTCCCTTTTGTCTATGAAAATAATTTTTTTTAAAAAAGAGGAAAAGCTCATAGTACATTAATTGACCATGTATGGTGGTCTGTTAGAAAGATGTGGTTAGGAATCTCACAGAATGAGAAAGCATGATTGAGTGCTATGTGATCCACACTAATGGAGAGAGAATCTATATTAATGAGATCAAAGATTCATTTAGGTCTTGACATTGGCACTGTTCTAGGAAATGGAACATGCTCCCAAAAAAATCAAACCTAATATTCTATTTTATTCCACAAACATTTTTATTAAGAACCTATAATGTGAATTTCATTATACTTGGTACTGAGGGAAAAGGAAAGATATTTCTACTTGTAAGGGTTCCTGAGGGAGGAAAAGGTATATGCTTATAAAAAGAGTGAAATAAATGAAGAAGTGAGGGCCAGGCAAAGAAATAGAAGAGGAGGTGTCAAGGAGGCAGTGATACAAACTGCAGTCCTAAGAAAAGTAGAGACTACCATATTTTCCTTCAGAGAGAGGTAAGAAGAGGGGAGAGTCCATTTCAGTCAATTGAGATATCAGAAGGAAGAATAGAAATAGAATGTGAATAGACTAGTTAATTTTTCCTGGAACAGAGAATAATTTAAATAGAAGTCATAATCTCTATGCAAATGATTCCCATTCTCCTAATCTCTCTCTTGAAATTTTTTGAGTGGATCTTCTGATAGTTAATATCAAATAAAACATAGGAAGATATATGCTCATCAGTTGTATTTGCCATTATACTGAAGGTCTAGTATAATGTCAAAAAAGAATTTACTTTTGATGGTAAGATCTTCTGTTTGTATGAACCCTTATGTGAAAGGCATTATCCTGATCATACCAAGTCCTGGCATACTCTGGAGTCTTCTAAGTCTCTCCAGGCCTCTCTGAAATCATCCTGCTGGTCGTTTTTTACAGAACAATGATATTCCATGACATTCATATACTATAATTTATTTAGCCATTCTCCAATTGATGGGCATCCATTCAATTTCCAGTTTCTTGCCACTACAAAAAGGGCTGCTACAAACATTTTTGCACATGTGGGGCCCTTTCCTTCCTTTCAGATCTCTTTGGGATATAAGCCCAATAGAAACACTGCTGGGTCAAAGGGTATGCACAGTTTGATAACTTTTTGAGCATAGCTCCAAATAGCTCTCCAGAATGGTTGGATCCGTTCACAGTTCCACCAACAATGTATCAGTGTCCCAGTTTTCCCACATCCCCTCCAAGATTCGTCATTATCTTTTCCTGTCATCTTAGCCAATCTGAGAGGTGTGTAATGGTATCTCAGAGTTGTCTTAATTTGCATTTCTCTGATCAATAGTGATTTGGAGCACCTTTTCATATGACTGGAAATAGTTTCAATTTCATCATCTGAAAATTGTCTGTTCATATCCTTTAACCATTTATCGATTGGAGAGGGGCTTGAATTCTTATAAATATGAGTCAATTCTCTAAATATTTTAGAAATGAGACCTTTTGTCAGAACCCTTAAGTGTAAAGATGATTTCCCAATTTATTGCTTCCCTCCTAATCTTGTCTGCATTAGTTTTGTTTGTACAAAACCTTTTTAACTTAATATAATCAAAATTATCTATCTATCTTAAGAGTTCCAGTTCTTCTTTGGACACAAATTCCTTCCTTCTCCACAGGTCTGAGAGGTAAACTATCATATGTTCCTCTAATTTGCTTATAATATTACTCTTTATGTCTAAATCATGAACCCATTTAGATCTTATTTTTGTATGTGGTGTTAGGTATGGGTCAAGCCCTAATTTCTTCCATACTAGTTTCCAATTTTCCCAGCAGTTTTTGCCAAATAGTGAGTTCCTATTCCAGAAGCTGAGGTCTTTGGGTTTATCAAACACTAAATTGCTATAGTTATTGCCTAGTTTGCCCTGTGATCCTATCCTATGCCACTGATCGACTACTCTATTTCTTAACCAGTACTAAATGGTTTTAATGACCACTGCTTTATAATATAGTTTTAGATCTGGTACAGCAAGGCCGCCCTCATCAGTATTTTTTTTTCCATTAATTCCCTTGAAATTCTTGACCTTTTGTTCTTCCAGATGAATTTTGCTACTATTTTTTCTAGATCTGTAAAATAATTTCTTGGGAGTTTGATTGGTATGGCACTAAATAAGTAAATTAGTTTGGGTAGTATTGTCATTTTTATTATATTCACTAGGCCTACCCATGAGCATTTGACAGTTTTCCAACTGATTAGGTCTGACTTTACTTGTGTGAAGAGTGTTTTGTAGTTTAGTTCATATAGTTCTTGACTTTTCCTTGGCAAATAGATTCCCAAATATTTTATACTATCAACAACTATTTTGAATGGAATTTCTTTTTGTATCTCTTGCTGCTGAACTTTGTTGATAACATATAAAAATCCTCATGATTTATGTGGATTTATTTTGTATCCTGCAACTTTGCTAAAGTTGTGAATTGTTTCTAGTAGTTTTTTATTTGAGTCACCCTGGAGTCTTCTAAAAGAAATCCATAACAGTTCATAAAAGTTTAACCTAACTATCCCTCTAGAAAAAAAAAAAAAAAAGTTATGTAATGAGTGGAAACTGAAATGACTAAGGAAACAAAAGATAAATCTTCCAAACATAGGGATTTATTAAGCAATACATGACAATTGTCCAACAAATCAGGAGTAGACTCCTTCCTGAGCTTAGGGTTGGACTCCAAATACAGAAGGAAACAGACTTTCATACATTAAAATAATTAATCAAATAAGGCCAATTAATTGAAAGGAAACAATGCATTAGGTAATCTGCTTTTTTAATAGAGGAAAGATTAAGGACTTCCCCAGTTGGGAAGGGGAAAATAAACAGGTATAATCCTTTGAATTAAAAAAAAAAAAAATAGATGCCCCACTCTCCCTAAGTGTCTGTAAACAATCAAAAAAATATGGAAACAATAAGTGATCAGTATGGAGTTGGTTTTCAGATGGATGAGTTGCTTAAGTTGGACAATTGTGAGAAAACTTACATCAATCTTTGGATCCCACTAAGTTCCTGATTAGCAGCATAATTTTGGTCCTTAGTCAAGAGTCTCTGAGGAGCAGATAGATCCAGCTTCCCAGCCACCTGTAGCTAGGTTCAAATAATGCAATAAAGTTTTCTCCTAATTCCCACAATTAAATTAAGTTTTCTCAGAAGATAGAAACTAACTTCACAATTGTGTCACAAGATAGAGTTGATGTGGTTCACTCAATTTCAACAATTAATCATTTGTTATCCTAATTCCCTAAATTCCCTCAATTCACCTTTTTGATTTATAGGGGAGTAGACAGCCACTTCCATCCCCCATGAATCATTTATCTATAAATCAAATCCAGAAGGTTTTTCATATTCATAATCAGAATTACTTGTTACAGCTCAAACTTCTTAGAAGGCTCAAAAGGAACTAATTTTGAGAAGGGAAATTTATGTTATCACGATAAACAAGAAAAACTTAGACAAACATCATGGAACAAGACTAATGCAATACAATAATTATAATAAATATTAACTAAGATCAAGGCTCCTTAAATTTTAGTAACCCACTCCCATAGTTCATTTAATCAGCATATTTTGTGTACCAGATGTCTCATAACATCCTCTGGTCTTCTCTTGAATATCTTCTCTTGAACATTCAGAAATAGACTTCATTTTCAGGACAACTATGAAAGGGACTCTGCTTCAAAGTTACCACCAAATTAGTGAGAGGATCCCCCTTTTCACAGCTGCATCCTTATTCACCATGTTTATAAAAAAAATTACTGAAAATTTTTTACTCCCTTCTGCCATTTCAAAGCTATACTCCAATAATCCCATCATTAGTTTCCCTGAAATGCTTCCTAGGAAGGAGCAGTAAGAATCATTCTGGAAAAAAAAGAAACTTGCTTATTAAGGAGAACAGGAACTATTTCCATAAATTGTATATAATCCATTGAGGGAGAAGAACCCTCAAAGCCTAACCTATTCCACATAGGAAAGAAATAAAGAAGGATTAACTGAGGCTATATCCAAAAGTAATTCATCAAATGAATCTTCCTGAAAACTTGATTCAAGAAACTGATGAAATGGAGATTCCTATCCTTTCTTGGAGGTAGTGCAGATTTATCAAAGATACAACTTCTTTAATGGGAAGAAGGGGAGATTAACAAAACCATTGTTTTAAAAGTTGATTGCAGTAATCCCACCAGCATCCCAAAGTTGATATGAAAGATGGAAATGCCAGCAAATGTGACAATGAAAGTCCCAACCTCAGCTTTTCTTCACAGTAAAATGGAGACCCTATTCAGGGGCAATACTGGAGCATGATCCTTATAAATGGAAGGATATTGATAACTTTATTCTTCTTCAGACTTTGTTCCTGATTTGCTGGACTTTGTCTGTTATGTAATAAAAATCTCCTCACCCTACAATTTCACTTCACCAGTAGACTTCTCCCAATGAAATTATACTCCACTCCTCTGGTCCTTTCCTCTGATTGGCTAGTTCTTCTCAGAGCCTATGTCAGCCATGTCCTTATTCCTCTACAGACTTTGCTATTTATTCTTTAGACTTTCTCTATCATGACCCCAATAAGCATCTTCACCTCCTTTCCTTTTTGTGCATTATTTTATGCTTTGTCTTCCCTATTAAAATGTAAGCACTTTGAGAGCTAGAACTTTTTCTTTTTGCTTGCAAAATGTGCATGCCCAGGACTTAGTACAGTGTTTGGAACATAATAAGTACTTAATATATGTTTTTTGACTTCATGATAATTTCTGTGATAGATTTTACTGGTAAGGCAATCTCCAATCATGAATAAATGCCAGCTGAAACGAGGGGCAATCTCTTACCCTGAAATGAAGGAAGGGATCTAGTATAATAAATTTGCCAATGAGAAACAATTTAAGAACCACATTGGCCCTTACCATACTAATTGTTAAGATGAAAGGCTTCAACTGACTCAAAAGGTATTGCTGAAAAGAACTATTTTCATCCCACCTTCAGACAATCTGCATTAACCATAACATCATAGCTCCCTGATCTGATTTGATGATAGACCCTATGTGTTAGGTTCTCCTCCTCCTGCAACAGGAATTAAGCTAGTTTTTTGTTTTGTTTTGTTTTTTACCTAAAAAGTGACAGTTATTCCTGCATCTTGATTGGTACAGGGACCATTGCTTAAGGTGTTCCTCTACTTATGCAACTACATGATGGTCTCTAGCCTCGTTAATATGGTAGAGACCACTTAAAGGCTTAAAATGATTCACTTGTGTAGTTGGCTCCTTCAGGTTTGGTGGATATCTCAAAACACACCCTGTTCTGCTGATTACATATCATATGTAGATAAGGAGGGTCCTTTTTACCAAGCTAAATTCTGTAGTTCTATGATATGACTAAGTAAATCCGCACTAGTTAACTGGCTAATTTTATCAAAGCATTGAACCTGGACCAGCAGAGTATTGATCTGAATCAGGCTTGCCCCTAACAATTCAGTTCCTGATCTCTGCTATTCTCATTTGAGCAGCACTCTGATTATTCAGTTCAAAAAAAAAAAAAAAAAAAAGTAGATAATATCTTTAATGAGCACTAACATACCCTACAAACAATGTATATGGTGAGAAGTATCATCAAAATACTCCTGACCTAAAGAGAAAAGCTTTTAATCATACAATTCCATTTTTTCTAGGCCCTAAACCACTGAAGACAGATCTATGACTATGACCTAGGAATCAGTATAAATAAAATTCTTGTCTGTTCCAACTCTTTAGAATCAGTTGTATACCTCATAGCATAGCCTACTGGGAAAAATTGCAGATACTCATCCCTTAGTCCATTGCTAGATTAATAGCTCTTAAGGTCCATTTACACATATTTCTGTCATATCAGGTAGAGCCATCAATGAACCAAACATAAGGGTGTACCTAAAAAACTAAGTCCTTATAAGCAGAAGTTCATTGGATTGGAGAAAGATGTAAAGCATTAGGGGTGGGACTGGAGGTATTAACTTACTGCTAAATCACAATCTGCTCATGAAGGGCACTGACAATGAATACTAATGCCCAAGTAAGCACTTTCTTGAATGTACCATTTTCAAAGAACAATGTAAGAATTCTTTGCCCTATCCATCTTATCAGAGGGATGACCTAATTTAAAATGGGCAACTCAGGATGATATGAGCCTATGTCATCTATCTAGTAGATAGATATAGTAGTAGTAGATAACCTATTTCAATCTTTCAAAGCCTATTCAAAAAAGGCAAACTTATAAGAGACTAGGTAAATAGGGGGTGTGGGAAATATCAAAATACTTAGAGGAGAAATAAGGGTTTTCTAGAACCCACAAAGCTTCATTTTTAGACTGTGGAGAACAACTGTGGAGACTCTCTGGAATTATCAGGTTTTTTCCTGTTTAGTATATTCTCAGAAACCTAATTGAGAGAGCCGCATCTAAAATTTTCACATGGTTTATGTTTTATACCTTGTTTCTCATATAAACTGCCATCCAAACTAGAGCCTCTATCATCAGGACTTTATTAGGTCTAGTCATTATGTCACTTATAGAGGGTAGACATTAATGCTCTCACGAAGTAGAGATTCAGGATTCAGTCCACCAAACTGTGCAAACTATAGGGATGAAGGAGGATTAATCTGAATTCTTCATTCTAAGGGTATAGCTCCATTGATTATCCTTCTATTCAAAAGTAATTACTCTTGTGACATAACTAAACCTGAATCAAACAATCTGAACTTAATGTGAACTCAGCCTATCTAGCTTTCTTAAATGGGTCAAAGCCATTTTGTGAAGAACTGAGTCATGCCCTACAGAAATCTGTAGGTGAGGAAGATACTATTTCAGAACCAAAAGGAAAGATTCTGAGGTTAAAGATTAGAGAGGCTGGAGCAAATAACAGTCTAGCTCATTCCTATATAGCAAAGGAGAACTGAGCTATTGTTGAGAAAAGAGATATGGAAGTAGATTTTCCCAAAGGTGTCTCAGAGCAAAAGACTCAAGCTGAGGGAAATTCCAAGGCAAATTCTGCTCTTTCTTCAACTTCCCTTTTCCTTGTCTGTATATTCACATAGTAATATAATCTTCTGTTTCTTACTAGTAAACTTAATTTTGCCCCAACTGGAAAGAATCTGTGGCATATTTGTTACCTGGTTTCTAGTATCTAATTGGCAGCTTCCTCCCTCTCTTTCTAAGCCATAGTGACTTAGCAACGTGGCTTCTGATCCCCTACAGTTAGAAGAGACTGTCTCAGTGAAACCTTGTCTTACTGAAACTCTTTCCAACAGTCCCCTCAATTTTGGTTTCAAAGATTTGGAGAGCTCTAGACTGTCAGGAAGGATAGGGGGAATGGACAAGTAGAATAGGGTCTTTCTGGGATATTTAAATTTGGGCAGAACAGAACAAACCTCGATTGTTCTGGCTACAGATTCACTAACATAATTTTACTAACACTTGCATCTGCTGATTATCAATCATTTTCTTGTCTAATTCCATGTTTCAAAAACTAAATCTAATGTTCTTTTTTAAGGGATATACTTTCTTCCCATTTCATTTTCACTATACCTCTCTCCATTATTCCCACAGCCCTATTTGTGAATAGCTCTATTTGCTGCCTCAATCTCTTGCTCAAAGCTTCTGTTGATCTGCCTAGTTCTATATGGGTTTCTGGTGGAGAAAGCCTATAACAAATCCTGTTGCTAGATAGAAATTCATTGAAAAGCTAAAATCTAATAGTACTATAAGTAAAATGAGAGTAGGATATTATGGGGATGGGGTACAAATCCAGCTCCTCAAACCATTTTCCTTTAAAAATTTCACTTTCCCTTGCTTTCCCCAGTTTGGGAACTTGATGTAAAGGAAATTCATTTTTGTAGAATCTCTTATATAGAATTCCCCATTTTATCCACCTAAAAACAGCCAAAAGGCAATACTCATTTGAGGCTATAACTAGTTCAGCTAACTTTACCAAAAGTAAATCCTTTGTAAGCTCTCTAAGCCTATGAAACTGTGAAACTGACAAAAGCTCTTGAGTTGCCTCCATTATTCCATACACACACACACACCCTTATTAGCCATAGTTGACATGATTCATTCACTCTGTGTTTAAACTTCTGCAAGTCTCTTGGTTTCTTGGTAGTAAGAGTCCACCCATCTTCTGACTCACCTGAGAAAGAAGTCACTCCTGAAGAGGTACTCTCCTAGGGGTAATAATAGAATAAGCCATGTGGCATAGTGAATAATATGCTAGGACTGGAGTGGGGAAGACCTGAAGGTAAATGTGACCTTAGACATTTACTAGATGTGTAACTCTGGTTAAGAAACTCAACCTCTCTCTGAATGAATTTCCTCTCTGGAAAATGGGGATAATAATAGCACCTATTTCTGAGGGTTGTTGTGAAAATCAAATGGGAAAGTGCTTTATAAGTAAGCCCCATATAAATTATTATTATGTTTGTATATGTATATACAGAAGGATTACCCCACATGATTCATAAATGTGCATTAAAAATTAATGTACATGTATAATAAAAACAATAAAAATATAATTTTTTAAAAAAAGGATTATGCATACATACATATTTATTAATAGAGCATTCACATGTGAATGCATATATAAACACACATATATACATACATGATAGATAATAGCTCTATTGTGCTCATTGTTTTTCTGCTTCTCTTTTATTCACTTATTGAGCAATATTTAACATATTTTCAAGTGAAACCCCCTAGGTCAGAGATCATGGTTTCCCACCCATATATTATTAATCCTGTTTTCATTAGTATTGCCCCCTTTCACCTGTGCACCATTGATATATTTATAGTCTTATTTAATAGTCTTAATGCTTCTTGATCTCTTTGCATGTACTATGTCACTCACCTTATTCTCCCTGATACTCTCTTCTCTAGTTGTTTTTGTTTTTGTTTTTTTCAACACTGTTCTTTTCTGGTTTTCGTAATCTTGGAATATTTCATAGTTTGCTGGATCTTCAGGTAGTTCCTACTAACCATGGGTGTCCCCTAAAGTTCTGTGCTTCTTTCTCTGAACTATTTTATTTGGTGATGTTATTAGGTCCCATGGATTCAATTATTATCTCTACACCAAAAATTCCAGATCTATTTATCTATTTATTTCTCTCTATCCTGACCTCCCATTTCATTTCTCCAATTGCCTATTGAACACTTAGAATTGATGCCTCATAGACATCTTAAACTTGTCCAAAATAGAACTCATTTTAAAAATATTTCAATTTTTTCCAATTGTATATAAAAACAAAATTCAATGTATTTTTAAAAAATATTTTGAGTTTCAAATTCTCTCCCTCCCTTCTTCTCCTCCCTCCTTATTAAGAAAAGTAATTTGTTATAGATTATACATGTGCAGTCATTCATACCATATTTCTACATTAGTTATGTTATAAAAGAAAACTTAGGTCAAAATAAAAACCAAGTAAAATAAAGCAAGAAAAAAACTATACTTCAATTTGCATTTAGACTCCATTAGTTCTTTCTCTGGAGGTAGATAACATTTTTCATTATAATGTCCTTCATAATTGTCTTGGATCATTGTATTGTTCAAAATGGCTAAGTCATTCTCACTTGACTTTTGTATAATATTACTGTTACTCTGAATACTATCCTCCTGGTTCTTCTCATTTCACTTTGCATTAATTCATGTAAGTCCTTTGGTTTTTCTGAAATCATCTCGCTTATTACGTTTTTATTTTTGAATTGGGCTACTTATTAGCCCATTTATTTGGCCTGTTTGGGGTTTTTATATAAAATTTTTTTCAATATTTACTGTTTTCTTTTTTAAATAGTATTTTATTTTCCAAATACATGCAAAGAGAGTTTTCAACATTTACCTTTGTAAAACTTTGTGTTCCAATTTTTTTTCCTTCATTTCCTACCTCCCTGCAATTCTTCTAAATATATTTCCATATTCATCATGCTATGTAAAAAGATGAGCTCAAAAGGGAAAAAACTATGAGAAATAAAAAAAAAAATGCTCATTTCTTAAAGCACAGTAGTTTCCATCACAATCATATACACAATTTGTTCAGCTATTCCCCAATAGACAGGCATCCCCTCAATTTCCAATCCTTTGCCATCACAAATAAGTCCTTTTCCTTTTATTTATTAAGGAAAAAAAAATACTTTGGGATGTAGACTTAATAGTAGTATTGCCTTATCAAAGAGTTATAGCGCTTTTGGCATAATTTCAAATTGCTCTCCAGAATGGTTGGATCAGTTCATAACCATCAACAATGCATTAAGGTCTCAATTTTCCCACATCCCCTCAAAGAATTCATTTCTTAACCCCTCCCCTCTTCCTAACACCCATTTTTGTTGAGGATACCACTATCCTCCCAATTATCCTGCTTTGAAATCTGTCATCTTTATTTCTTCATTTTTACTCTCTCCCCTAAGAAATCCAGTCTGTTGCAACATCATTTTTATTCTACCCTCTCAACATCACTCAACATTCTTTCATCTGACAATTAACATTCACCTTGTGTAGGCCCTCATCACTTCATAATCATATTATTGCAATAGCTTTTTACATCAGCCTCAACTCTTACCTTTCCAGAGTTCTTACACTTTGCTTTTCTCAATGTATTTTTCAATTCAAGCACCCTAGCATCCTTGCTGTTTCTCACATAAGTTGCTCCATGTTCTCATATTGGTTGTCCTCTCTGCCTGGAATGGTCTCTCTCTTCATCTTTACCCCCTGGCATCCCTCAAAGAGAAATCCTATTTTCTACAAGAAGCTCTTCCCATTCTTCCTTAATTCTAGTGCCTTCCCTGAGAGTATTTCTAATTTATATTGCAAATTGCATCTTTATATATAGTTGTTTGCCCATTGTTTCCCCTCTTAAATTCTGTGCTTCATGAGTACAAAGATAATTGTTTTCCTTTCTTTATATCCTTAACACTTAGAATAGTATTAATAGATGTTTAATAAATGCTTATTGACACGAGTTGATTGTGTATTTACTAGATTTATAAGCTATTCCTCCTGTTTGAAAGATACAATCTTAAAAACAAGCACACTAACCACTGTCTAATTATCAAAAATGAATTTTCCTCATGTTGGCCATCTAGTTTCTGCTACTTTTCTACTTTCCCTGTCAAGCTCCTTAAATATCTATAAGAGCTAATTCTACATGGTGGGTGGAAGCTTCTTAAGTAAAAGTATTCCTTTTCTACTGGAAAGATTGAAAGTGCAAGACACCAGGGTCCTATATTTGGTTAATCAATCACCTGAGCTTCTCTTTGTTTTGTTCTACCCTTCCCATCCCATAATGAATTGCAAATAACTCTTTCCAGTTCTGCTAACTATTCTGGGCCAGGTCTAAATCAGGGCAATTGTGATTTAGGCTTGGAGTTTGTATGCAATGAGATAACTGAGGAACATACAATGCAACAACAACAAAAAAATAACTTTACTAATGAAATTTAAAAGTATACAATTCCTAATTAAATTACCCCCATCTTTACATGGAGTTCTCCACAGAAATCAAAAATACTTAATCTAAAATGTGTCCTTCACAGAGGAAACAAAATTCCACTAAAACTCACCTAAAGTCTGGACTTTTCATAATTCTAGCCTTCTGGATTAATCAAGTCCCAAAAATGACTTTTTTCACTTTCTTAAAAAGAAACCATCTCAGCCCATATAAATTGTTGAATTGTTTTTCAGTCATGTCCAACTCTTTTTGACCCCATTTGGGATTTTCTTGGCAAAGATATTGGAGAAACTTACCATTTCCTTCTCTAGCTAATTTTACAGATGAGAAACTAAGGCAAACAGGGCTAAGTAACTGGTCCAAGATCATACAGCTAAGAAATGTCTGAGGCCAGATTTGAACTCAAGAAGATTAGTCTTAAAACACTTTTAGCATAGGGAATTACAGTCATATTTGTATAACCATAATTCTGTAAAATTACGTATTGGTATTTCAATAGGAATGACATTAAAATGGTAAATTAGTTTGGCATATATTGCTTTCTTTATATTTACTCAATTTGCATAAGAACAGAAGATATATAACTCCATTTAATCAGTTTTTCCTTGGTTGTCAAAATCCTGTGTAAATTTTTTTTTGGTGTAGATTTCATGTGTAATCTTGATAAGTTATTGCTCATGAATTTGATAAATTTTATTTCAAAGAATATTTCACCTTTAATTTTCTCTTTATTCATGGTAGTAGCATGTAGAAATGCTGATACTTTTAGATGATTTATCTTATATTCAATTATTTTATTAAGATAATTTAATTTCATCTACTTTTTTCATTACTGATTGTCTTATTATTTGCAGAATAAGGCACTTAAATTTCTTCGTTGTTCTTACTTATTGTTATTTTTTCCTGCTTTATAATGTTTTTTTTTTAAATTGGTGTCTTTTTTATATTATGTTAATTTCCAAACATATCATTTTTTCTATGGCCACATCCATTGAGGCTTCCCTAATAAGTAAGACTGAAAAATTCAAAGAAAAAAGGCATTCAGTAAAATCAACTGGGACATCTACTTTGTCAAAAGGCATATACAAAATTCCACACCCATAGGCCCTCATCACTGCAATAATAGGAAAAAGATGCTTTTTATCATTTCTTCTTCTGGGTCAATTTTAGTCATAATTACACCATTCAGCTTTTTATGGTTCTCTCCATTTCCATTGTTGTACATACTGTATATAATTGTTTTTCTGGTTCTGCTTATTTTTTCTCACCTTTACTAATCCAAAATTTCTATTGCTACATTAAAAAGAAATGGCAATGGTGTGATTTAGAAGAGTTATTTTGGCACCAATATATGTGTTTGGGGTTCAACACCAAATGATGAGACTAATGTAGGCACCAAATGTGGGGATTTGATCATGTGAGGAAAGGGATTTTGACATTCAACAATGGAAAAAACAAGTTTCTTAGTAAAACTCACAATTAACCAGGAAAAAGGGAATACCTCATGAGTATGCCCTTAACTGGCAGGCTAAATCCATAGAGGAGTTTAGCACCCTAAAAATGTTAGTTGACTATAAGAAGGAGAAACACACCATGAAACATGGTGGGGGAATGAGAGGAAAGATAGTATGAGGCAGAATGCCATGTCAGACTGACCAAAAGATGGTGTGGGCTTTGCACAGATTTATAGAGGAAATCTAACTTCAGGGGTTTAACATAATTTGGATTTCTGGCTGGACACAACAAGGTGGAGTTATGACCTCCACCGATAGTGGGACTATAAAGTTAAACTGATCCCTATCAGTGCCCTTTCCTGCTTGCCTCAGGGATTAATTCTATCAATACTTCAGTCTTTCTGTGTCAACCTCACCTAATTATTCAGGATCTCATTAGCAAGAGTAGATATCACTATTTCATACCTTTAAAAAAAAGAAAGAAAGAAAGACCTATAATGTTTTTCACTGAACACAATTTCAGCTCAAAGTTTTAAATATTCTGCCTATTTATGTTCCTATATTTTTTTTGTTTTTTTTGTTTTTGTTTTTTTTGCTTTTTGCTGAGGCAATTGGGGTTAAGTGACTTGCCCAGGGTCACACAGCTAGGAAGTGTCTGAGATCACATTTGAACTCAGGTCCTCCTGACTTCAGGGCTAGTGCTCTAAACACTGCGCCACCTACCTGCTCCTGAAGTATTCTTTAAAACATAAATGAGTACTACATTTCACTAAAGACTTTCTGGGTACTTAATGATATTATATTGTCTTTATATTTTTTTTTCTTATCAGAATTTATCATATTGATTATTCTGATATTAAATCACTCTGACATTTCATTTACGGATGGTACAGGGTAAATTTTTTAAAAATATAAAGTTATGTGTTACATATGTAATATAATATACAAGTATATTCTTCCAGGCTTGTTTTTAATTTGTTTTATTGATGCCTTTTGTTTTTACGAAAAACAATTCTACCTTATCCACTTTTGAATTTTTCCTAAAACCAAAAAATAAAAATAGTATGCAAGATCAACTGAATATATTGACAATGAATGACAATATGTTATGTGGCATTATTTTATGCCCATAGTCTGATACCTTTCCCTCCAAAAAAAGGATCATAGATCTAGAAAAGACTTCAGTGATCATCTAGTTCAGACCCTCCCATTTTACAAAGGAATCTGAGGCCTAGAGAAATTAAGTGACTTGTTTAAAGTCAACAACCACTATATATCAGAGGCAGGATTTGAACTCTTGTTCTCTTACTTCATGATAAGTGCTCTTTCCACTGTACTAGGGAGATAAATTTATCCATCTTTTTTTTTTTCCTTTAGTTCTAAGACTGGTCATCATAATTATGCAGAATTCATTTTCATGTTATTGTTCTTTACATTTGCATCATTGTAGTTATTGGATATATAGTTCTTTTTGCTGAATTAATTTTCCTATAGTTTATATAAATAATCCCATGTTTCTATGAATTACTTATATTTGTTATATCCTTTTGCAGTGATATTACATGATACTACATATCATAAATTATGTAGCCATTTGCATAGAAATTGAGATGGTAGGGGGAAATGCATATTTTAGACATAACATGAATTCTGTTTTACTTTTATTTTTAGATTTTAATTCAATTTTATGTTTGGTCTGAATTCTCTCCTTTCTATCTCCCCCACTCCTGCTGAGAAAGTAAGAAAAACAAAAGCTCTTTTTATAAACATAGTCAGGCAAGACAAATCGCTGCACATGTTAAAAAACAAAACAAAACAAGCAACAAGAACAACAAAAATACAAGCTTCAATCTCACTATTTGGAGACTATGGGTAGAGTGTCTCATTATAAATTCTTTGGAATTGTGGTTGTGTTAATTAGAGTTCCCTAAATCTTTCGAAGTTGTTCATTGTTATCATGTAGTTTTTTTTTTTTTAAATAATAACTGTTTATTTTTCAAAATCCATGCAAAGATAGTTTTCAATATTCATCCCTGCAAAATCTTGTGTTCCAAATTCGGTCAAAATGGGGAAAATGAGAGAAAAAAACAAGCAAACAAACAACCAAAAAAAAAAAAAAAGAGAAAATATTATATTGTGATCCACATTCAATCCCTATAGTCCTTTCTCTGAATGTGGATAACTCTCTTCATCACAATACTATTGGAGTTCTGAATCACCTCATTGTGGAAAAAGAGCTAAGTACATTAGTTGATCATCACATAATCTTGTTGTTACTGTATACAATATTCTCTTGGTTCTACTCACTTCACTTAGTATCAATTCATGTAAGTATCCTCCATTATATTCATATACCATAATTTATTCAGCCATTCCCCAACTGATGGGCATCCACTCACTTTCAGTTCCTTGTCACTACAAAAAGGGCTGCCACAAACATACGATTTAGTTTTTTTTTTTAATTATAAATTGTTTTCCTGATTCTGTTCTCCTCACTTTGCATCTATTCATACAAGTTTTCATAGATTTCTCTAAGTCCATCTTCTTCATCATTTCTTACAGCACAATAGTATTCTATCACATTCATACACCATAATTTGGCACTGAAGGAGAAAGTGAAGTTGGTGATTTTGCACATTACTTAAATCCAATTCACTTGCAAGTTGTGCTATCATCTCCTTGATGTCATGATCCTCTTCAAGAACAAAGGACAAACAATAAAACAATTATAACTTTTTTAGCCATCCCAGATTAATAGGTAATCTTTAAATTTCCAATTCTTTGCCACCACAAAAATAGCTTCATAAATAATTTTTTTTTGGTATACATAGATCTTTTCTCATTTTCTTTTATTTCTCTGGATATATAGATTTAATAGTGGTGTCACTTGGTCAGAAGGCATATGCACAGTTTAATAACTTTTTGGCATAGTTCCAAATTATTTTCTAGAATGGCTGAGTTGATAGTTCTATCAACTAAATCTAACTTACCTATTTTCCCACCTCTCCTTCAGCAAGGAGTTCTGTTTCAGATATTTTGAATTTGAGATGTCTTATTTTGAGACGGTGGGAAGCTGATCAAGACCTCTGGAAATATCTGAACTCTGGGGAGAATGTGGAGATACATAGATTAAAACTTCATTAACATATTGGTCATAATGGAAGCCACAGAAGTTGATAAGATCATTAAGGGAAGGAATGTAAAGAGAAGAGGGCCTAGGACAATATTTTTGGTGATTCTCAGCTTTAAGGGAGCTTAAAGCACCTCCTCCTTTTGGGAGGAGAATTCAGAGTAGTGATTAAGACACAGGTAGGAAGAAAGAAAACTAGGAAGGAGAAAACAGTGTAAATCAAAAAAGGAAAGAACAACAGAAAGTACTGTTAAATGGTAAACTATGGAAGTGAAAGTATATTCACTATAAATTGCAATTGCTGGAAGTTTTGCTTAATTTTTAAAAAATTATTTACTTATTTTTGCTGAGTCAACTAGGGTTAAGTGACATGGCCAGGGTCACACAGCTAGGAAGTGTTAAGTGTCTGAGATCAGATTTGAACTCAGGTGCTTCTGACTTCAGGGCTGGTGTTCTATCTACTGTCCCATCTAGCTGCCCCTGATTAACTTTTAAAGATGGTATTAATTGGGAAGTAATTAATGTGGCAAAATATCAATACTTTTTTTTTTAAAGAAGGTGAATAATAGTATCAAAATTTTTAATGAGGTCAAATATAGGAATACAACAAAACAAAACAAAACAAAACAAAAAAAACCTAAGTGATTTTGCTGAAAAATCTTTGAGTTTGAAAAAAGTAATCCAAATTCTCCTCTTGTTCAAACTTGGACCCTACTAAGATAGTTGAATTGTCTGTCCTTATACCTACTGATGGGGAGAATATATAATTTACCCTTTCCAAATCCATGTCATAATTTGTCAATAGACAATTTTCATCCACTTAGTCTTTCCTGTGTGGCTGGTTAGTTTAAATTCTTATGATTAATTATGCATCTTTTTTAGGAGGATCAAGGGTGGAATATATTCAGCATCACCCAGAACTGAAAGAAGAGCTGGCTGGAGATTACAATGCTTCTCTAATGATCTTAAGCTTTTTAAGAAAACAAAGAGGTAGGGGAAGATAGGTGGCACAGTAGATAGAGTATTAGCCCTGAAGTCAGAAAAACCTGAGTTCAGATCTGGCCTTAGACACTTAATACTTCCTAGATGTGTGACTCTGGGCAAGTCACTTAACCCCCAATTGAGTATGCAAAGGAGAAATGAGTGTGCAAAGGAGAAAAAAACCCAACTATACATAGCTACTGTGGGGATAGAGAAGATATGAGTTCATATTCAGAAGAAGGTAATGGAGCTACAAAAGCCACTCCTTTTTCAATGAGAAATATCAAAGGGTTCTCAGAAAAAAAAAAAAAAAAGTTCTTTAAAGAATTTTAAAAGGACTTGAAAATCAAATAAGAGAGATTAAGGAAAAATTTTTAAAAATTAAGATCAATCCAAGAAAATGAAGAAAATTATGAGAAGCAAGTCAAACTTGAAACAAAGAATAAAAAAATTAAGAAAGAAAATAATTCCTTGAAAACTAGAATTGGGCAAGAGTAAGCTAATGAAATTCTAACACACAACGAAATCATAAGACAAAATCAAAAAAGGAAAAAATAGAAGAGAAAGTGAAACATCAGAACTGATCTGGGCACTTAACAGTTATCAGCTCTGTGACCTTGAGCAAGTCACTTACTTAATCCCAATCACATCTCAAAAAACAAAAACAAACAAACAAAGAACTGATCTGGAGAACAGATAGAGGAAAAATACTCTGAAATGCTCTCAGGTTAAGGAGAAAATATTGGAAATAAGTAAAAAAAATATTATATAGCTAAATAAGGATTTCACAAAACTTGGCAGCCATTATATTGAAGGACCATAGGTGTTGGAATACTACATTTCAGAGAGCAAAAAAGCTGGGGTTACAATTAGAGGTTACCTGACCCAGAAAAGTGTAGTCTAATCCTGAATGGGGGGAAAAAAAAAGAATATTTAATGAACTTGAAGATTCACTATTTCACAAAAATTTCTGGAAAAACTGGAAAATAATGTCAGAAATTCAGCATAGATCTCCATCTCACACATACCAAAACAAGGTCAAAATTGGTACATAATTTGGGCATAAGAGGTGATACCTTAAGCAAATTAGGAGAGCAAGGGACAATTTGCCAATAGATCTTTGAAGAATTTATGACCAAAGAAGAACTAGAGAACATTATGAAAAGCAAAACGGACAACTTTGATTACATTACATTAAATTGTTTTTGCACTAACAAAACCAACAGAAACAAGATTAAAAGAGAAGTACAAAGCTGGGAAAAAATTTTTTACAACCAGTGTTTCTGATAAAGGTCTCATTTCTAAAATATATAAACAACTATGTCAAATTTATAAGAACATAACTCATTCCCCAATTGATAAATGGTCAAAAGAGATGACTAAACAATTTTCAGATGATGAAATTAAAGCCATTTATAGTCATGTGAAAAAAATGCTCTAAATTACTATTGATTAGAGAAATGCAAATTAAAAGAACTTTGAAGTACCACCTCACACCTCTCAGATTGGCCAAGATGACAGGAAAAGATAATGATAAATGTAGGAGGGGGTGTGGGAAAACTGGGACACTGATGCATTGTTGGTAGAGTTGTGAAATGATTCAATCATTCTAGAGAGCATTTTGGAACTATGACCAAAGGGCTATAAAACTGTGCAAATCTTTTGACTCAGCAGTGCCTCTGAGATTGTATCCCAAGGAAATCATCAAGGAGGGAAAAAGTACCCACATGTGCAAAAATGTTTGTAGCAGTTCTTTTTGTGGTAGCAAGAATTGGAAAATAAGTAGATCAAATCAATCAAAGAATGGCTGAAGAAATTGTGTTATATGAAGGTAATAAAATATTATTGTTCTATAAAAAATGATGAACAAGCTGATTTTAGAAAAGTCTGGAAAGATTTACACGAACTGATGCTAAATGAAACAGTCAGGACCAGGAATACATTGTACATAATAACAGCAAAAATGTGCTATGATCAACTATGAAAGTCCTGGTTCTTCTCAGTGGTTCAGTGATCCAAGGCAATTTAAATTAGCTTTGGATAAAAAATTCCATCTGCATCCAGAAAAAAAAAAATTTTTTTAGAGATTGAATATGTCAACAATTGCTATGTTCACTTCTTTTTTATGTTTTTTTTTTTCTGCTCCCATGGTTTTTCTCTTCGAATTTTTCTTTCTCAACATGATTCATAAAGCAATATGTATTATAAATAAATAAAACTAATTAAATAAAATAACTAGACACTATAAAATATCTGAGCATAGACCTGCCAAAGCAGACACAGGATATGAGCATAAACATAAAATACTTTTTATATCAATAAAGTTAGATCTAACTAATTGAAGTAATATTTATTGCTTATGGTAAGCAAAGCCAATGCAATTTTCAAAATTATAATTTTAGCCAATTAATCTATTCCATATCATCTCAATTAAATTACTAAAAATTATTTTATTGAGTTAGAAAAAAATAATCAAGTTTATCTGGAAAAACAAAAGGTCAGCAACTTCAAAGAAACAAGGGAAAAAAGATACAAAGGAAGAAGATTCAGTTCTATTAGACTTTAAACTATGTTATAAAATGAAAGTATTATTGAAGTATAAAATGGATAATTTTGATTATCTTAAAATTATCGTGTATAAATAAAACCTATGTAGCCAAGAAAAGAAGAAATGCAGAAATTTGGGAGAAAACTTTCATAGAATGTAATATTACTGTGGTATAAGCAATGATTAGCTGGTTGATTTAGAAAAAAACATGGAAAGACTTGGATTTAAGAAGAAAATTGCTGGATACCTTCAGAGAAACAGAATTCAAGAGGAAATAAATATAGTACAGTCTTACATATACTTGAATGAGCATATATATGTATATTATGTGTATGTTTATAGATTTCTATGTTTATATATATCTCTAGCCCTTCTTTAGGATGGGGGGAAGAGGGAGAAAAAAACAAAGTAAAATGTACACAGCAGAGAAGAAAAGAAAATCTCCATGAAAGCAGTAGAAAGGTGGGCAGTTTTGAAAACAACATGAGGTATTTATTATATAGATTTTCTTGAAATGGAAATTTATTTTTCTATATTGAATCCTCTCTTATATTCTGCTATGTGGCAATGTTTTGTTTTGTTTTTCATTTTGTATTTAAATTTAAAATTAAAAAAAGAAGAAAAGATGGGCTAGTCATGTAGCATGAGCAAAAGAATCACAGGGAGACAGCCTTAGTGTTCCATTGCTGTCTTTGAAATGTCAGAATAAAGTGAGGAAGGCCTATGGCATTTTTGGGCAGATTACCTGTGGAGAATTTGTGGGAAGACAGGGGCAACAAACACTATATGGACAGACATGAATGGGTCACAATTTGCACCACTGAGTAAATACTCAGAATGATGGGATCATGGATCCATTTGAGAATTTGAGTATTTTTGAAATCTTGAAGAGACATTTCAGCAGTTGTAGAAACTCATAATTACAAGGAGTTAGAAGACTGAATATAGGATGAAGAGGAGGCAAGGAATGTAGATTACTTTTTCTCTTAGTTTGGCATAAAAAAGAAGAGAGAAAAAGGATGCTATCTTAGAGGACAGGGTCAAGAGAAGGTTGTCTGTCTAAGAGGAGATGTGAACATGATAAAAGAAAGAAGTTAGTATAGAGGGAGATAATATATGTGAAAAGGGAATGATAGATGGACCAAGGTCACAAGGTCACTGAGAGAAAAGGAGCGGATAGTCTTAAAAGTCCAGGAAATCTGGATACTATTAGAGTAGTAGGGACTAAAAATGTGAATACAATACAAAGATTGGTTCCTTATATGTCCCTATGGCAAAAAGGAAATGAAACAGAGCAGGAGGTCTTCAGGAAAAGTGTCTTAATGGTGAACATCCTCTTGATTTAAGAAGCCTTGAAAACTTGTTTCTAAGTCTTCTTAGCCTCTCAACTTCAGTCTGGCTGCTTCTGCTACTCCCTAAGAGAGGAATACAGGAGGTAAAAGACAGTGCTTTTTTCTTAGCTTGTGTATTTTTTTTTTTCACAGTCTCGATGCCCCACTTCTCCATTAGCCTCCTGTCATGAGAGGGCCCCCTCAACATTCATTGAGAGTTTCAGCCTCTCCTTCTAGGGATGGATCTTGTCTTGCATAAGCCTGTCTGCTACCCAAGCAGCACTAATTGAATGAAAGGAAGGAGGGAACTTCTCAGAGTCCATGATAAGAGCATTTCATGTGCTGGATTAGAAGTTGTATTAAGGGAGTGGGGAGAAGAAGAAATTTGTTAACGTCAGGTTTGGAAAGTGTAGACTTTTTACCTATGCCTTTGGCCTCTGGGATTGGGCCAGAGATCTGTTGTTTCCTGTCCTGAAAATGTACCATTCTTTGCCTTCTTGGCCAGCATCTCTTGGGATTCTAGCTCTCTTCTCTCAAGCTTTATTCACCTCCACTTCTTAGTCTATTCCATTTTTAAAAAAATATACACTACAGTTCTCTTTCTACCCAAAATGCAAAATGCAAAAATAAAATAATGTCCTTAAATATATGTGTTTATCCTTTGAAGGGAGATGGGAAGGAGGGAGACAGGCCAGGAAACATACTAATGATTGTGGGCAGGGACAGGATGCTTGTGGTTTATGCCCTGGACCCTAGTCCCTGTTGGAACCAGCAGTATAGGTCCACTCCTCCCCATACTCTATGGAAGAAAAATTGCCTTATTTTGGGCAAATTAATCAATCTTTCTGGACCTGTTACCTCTATAGTAAACCGAACTAAATGATCCACTAAATGATCTTAAGATCATCAGTATTCAGAGGGGTTAGGCTATCTGGAAAGGGGTAAAACGGGAAACTCCTTCAATATACAATAAAAATAGAACCTAGACTCTAAAGTTTTCAAGGAGAAATGAAGTGAAGTTGCTCAACTAAATTCCTGTGTTTTGGTTATTTGAAATTTTGGTTGTCATCTAAATAAGCAATTCTGAACAACTGGTTCCTGGTGAACGAACAGAAGTAACTGCATAAATAAAATAATCATTAAGGTAACAAGTTCGACCAAAATACTATTTGGTTTAGAAATTAAAATTTTAAGCTGAATGATTCAAAAATACAGCAACATCGTTTTGATAAAGACTCTTTTCTCAGTCTCCATTTAAAGGCAAAGAGGACCAGTTTGCCTGATAAGTGCACATTTGGTGAGAACTGACCCCCCTAGCAATGAATATCTAAGTCTCTCCCAGAAATTGGCAGGGGAGAGAAAACAGGAATAGAATGAGAACTGGGAGAGGGGAGGGGGAACAAAAAAGGAAGGAGTGGGATGCAGAGGAGAGAGGGGGTGAGAGACAGACACACACACCCAGTCACAGACACAGACAGGCAGATACAGACACACACAGAGACACAGAGACGAAGACAGACATAGACACACACAGAGACAGAGACCGATCAGACACACACTGTGACAGACATAGGCACACAGAGACACATACATACAGTGACAGAGACAGATATAGACACACACACAGACACACGCATACAGAGACAGACATACAGAGAGACAAAGAAACAGGGAGGAGATAGGGAGTAGGGAGGGATGCTTTATATTTAATCCACACTTCTCTGGATTGGAGGATCAAACCTTCCTCTCCCTCTTCCTCTCTTCCCTTCCCCCACCCCCCCCCCCCCCCCCCCCCCCCAATCTAACACATCAAAGAAAGCCATTTATGCATTTTCCTCACCGCCTCAGTTCGGCTACTATGAGCCAGAGACACCACTCCCTCCTTTCCCTTTGGGAGAGGAGAGGAGACAGGCAGGGTGTAGGGGAGGCTGCCAGGCCGCGAGCAGGCGGGGCTAAGGGGAAGTGAGCACGGGCACATGCACGGCGGTTGGAGCGGGGGCGCGCGCGCGCGTCCCTGGGTGCCGCGGCGGCGGTGCTGGAAATGGCAGTTGCCGGGCGGCTGGCGTAGCGCGCGGCTGCTCCTGGCGCTGGGGGCTGCTCTGGCCCAGGACGGGATGGGAGCGCGAGAGCTCAGGGGCCGCGACGGCTGCTGCTACTGAGAGCGCGGGGCAGGTGAGTGTCCAGGCGGGTACCAATAGGGGAGGAGGGGGAGAACCCGGATGCGGCCGTAGCTGCGCGGTCTTCCCTGGCGGCGGCGGCGGCGGCGGCGTCGGCGTCGGCGTCGTCGTCTGGTTTTGTGTGTGTATGTGTGTGTGTGTAGGTTGTGAGGTGTTATGTATGGGGTGCTGGTGTGTTGGGGGGCCGGGCCAGGAGCATGGTCGAGGTCCTAAGGGCCGGGGCACCCCCCTTGGTCCCTCCCAGGCCGGGACGTTGCGGCTTGGTGTGGCGCAACCTGCCGCGCTGCCAGCCGGCGCAGCTCCGGCTCCGTATCTCTGTCCCTGCGTCCCCGCCATCCCCAACCTGCGGCGGCTCCCTGCGAATGGAGGCTATTGAGAGTGGACGGACGGTTCACATTCCCCAGGAGCCTGCGACTGCAGGGGAAGAGGAATGCGCGCGCGCGCGTGTGTATATGTGTGTGTGTGTGGGGGACATGTTGCGATATATTGATGGCTTTTGTCGGAGTGTTTGGGAGATAAACGTCACGGCTTGCGACTTCTCGGGGAGCTTAAGAGAGGGTGCAGAGAGTGCCCGAAATGCACGGTGGATGTGGGCTACATTAGGTGCCGGGTCTGTGAGCGACCCCGTGCTCTTAGAGTCTTGGGTTAGTTTCCTGAAAGGTGGAGAGGAAACTCCCTGGGAGCTGCTGCCAGATGTTTTGATTCCTTTCTGTGGGATAGTAGTAAAAAAGGGAAAGACGGAGCGTTGGGGGTGGGGGGAAGAAAACGAAAATGAGGATATTTACTGCTTTTAGAGAAGATGATTTGCAAATAAATTTCTGTCTTTGCAATTTCCCATAATTAGGTTAGGTTGCATTTGGCATCTATTGCTAATTGTTGACTTGCAGACGTACAGTTAAGGGCAAGTTGATTTCTGAGGTGTTTTCTAGTTGCAACACTTGAATGAGTTGCTAAAGAGCTACAGTTGTATGTGGTTTGCCTGATATTTTTAGTGGCCCAGAAGAGAATGTTCTTTTCTTTGAAAAACTTGGTAATAAAGCCTGTTTTAGTATGTGGCCGGGGGAAGGTTAAAAAGTAAAGTTAAATAATTTTAAGATTGTTCTTGGTCGGACACAAAATTTGAAATGTTTCAGTTTTATAAGGTAAAATTATTTTACAAAGCCTAGTGATAATTTATTGTCATTTGTTATATCATACAAGTGTACAAGAATATGGAAACAGGCCTCCTTTAGATTGCTACATTTGAAGTGAGTAACAAGTGGTTTTGTAAATAATTATGGGCAGGGTTTACAATGAAGTCATAATTAGGTTTAGTACTTTTCAAAAGCACCATATCATTATTTAGAAATGGTTCCCAATAATAAATGTTGTGTTCAAGTCAAATGAGGAAGAATTAATTGGAGATCTTTTATGCTTCACTTTAGTTCTTAAAGATAGAACTTTGACAGCAATGTAAAAAAAATTAGTTTGAAAATTCTAATTTAATTTAATTATGAAAGGCAGCTTTAGTGTAATGGATAGAATGTTGGACTTCAAAGTTAGGAAGACTTTAAATCCTGCTTCTGCCACCAACAACTTTGTGATTGATGATGGTCAAGTCACTTAACTTCTCTGACCCAATCTCCTGCTAAATTCTAGAAAGATTAGATTGTGTTCTCCCTCAACATTTTATGTTGCTTAGTCTTAAATGTTAACAGCCTTCCACGTGAATCTTATGTTGAAAGATACTTGAGGTAGGCTATTTAGGAGACTTAGATTTTAATGTTACCTTTGCCACTCTCCTTTCTGTTCTATCATTTAACCTATCTAAAATGGGTTGGTGGAGTAGATTATTTTGAAGGTTCCTTGTAGACATTTTATGTCACTTTTTATTTTAGACCAACTTTATCCTCTGCTTATGTTGTATACTTAAAGATGATGAATTTGTTTAGATTTTAAAAATATTAATGAATGAAAAGTATATGGTGAGAAGAACTTGAATTTAAAAAATGTATCCTCCCAAACTTACTTAAATGGTATTTTAGTGATAAAGATTTAGCTTGTTATTCTAGCATATGCATCATCTTTAAGCGTTAGACAAGCTTTACCTTATATTGCCATGTAGAGTTTTGATCATATCTAAAAAAATCAAATTTAGCTAGAGTTGGATTTAAGGCTTAAAAGATTTAAACTGTTTTTACTTGAGTGCATAGGATTCTCCGAAAAGATAGTATATTTGTTGTTATTACGCAACAAAACCTTTGAGTTTGGAAAGTAATGTGTAAATATTTTAATTTGATATCAAGATCTCAAATCATCTTATTTAGATGTTATGTTTTGGCCAATTGTTCTCTATTACTGTTAACTATTAAGTAGAACTGAGATCTTTTGCTATTGTGTATAAAGAAATTTTTTTAATGTTTCTTGGTCTTTTTGCCTTAGATATTTATTATGGGACAAGAATCCTTGAGTTTGTTAGTCTAGAAGTCTCATTTAACTAAGATAAAGATTTAGGCTAAGGAGAAAGAGGCACAGGGGAAAGTTATAGGAGATTAGGAACAATGATTTGAGGATTGGGGAGGATAAGAGCCTGGGAAGAAAATAGGCTGTTTGTGAACTGGAAATAGTTAGAAGTACCTTGGTGAAGAGGAATTTTGTAGAAAGATAAATTAATTAAAGGATATTTTAAAAAAATTAAATTGTTGCTTTTTTAGCTGACTTGTATTACAATTGAAAGAATACTGATGCTTATATTGGATAATTTAAATTTCAAATTCTGCATTTTATACTTGTTACCTGAATGACCTTGGAGAAATTAACTTCCTGGACCTCAGATTTCTCATTGGTAAAAGGAAGGGGTTTGAATAGATGTCTTCTCAACTCTCTTCTGTAGAATTATGATTCCTGTTCCCCTCTCCACCCCCACATCCCACTTCTGCCCCACACAAAAATTCTTTTATTTATTTTGTATCTATTTTGTATTAATAAGTTTACATACTTTCATACCTCTGTTAGATTATATGCTCTTTTGAGGACAGGAAACCATTTTCACTTTATAGCTTTAATCTTACTGCAAAAGCCTTCAATATAATTTTGTTTTATAGATTATTGTCTTACTTTGAATAGCACATGACCCAAAGTAGGAGTTTAATAAAAGTTTGTTGATTATCAGTCTAGACATATGTTAGATCCCTAGGGAAAACTTCTAAGTCAACAAACAAGTCAGCATGCATTTTATTGTTTCTTATTAGTTCAGCACTCTGCTGAGCCCTGGGGAGAAAAAGAAACAAACAGTTCCTGACCTCAAAGAGATCTCATTCTAAGGTGGGAGACATCATGCTAACCACTATGTACATATTATAGGTGTGGGTATGTTCATACATATGTACATATACACACTTACCTGACAAATTGGAGATGATCGCTGTGGAAAGGCATTAGCATAAAGGAGGCTAAGGAAAGTCTTCTGGTAGAAGGTGGGATTTTGGTTGAGACTTGATAGAAGCCAGGAGGCAGAGATGAAGAGGGAGCTAATGCTAGAAATGGTTAGACCTGTATTTTAAGGTAATTTTGGCAGCTGAGAAGAATGGGGAGAATTTTGAGGCCAGGAGCCCCACTAGAAAGCTATTGGATTAGTAAAGGCTTTTAGGTAAGGAAATGCTGTTTATTCTTCATCTTATCTCATCAGATTTCATTTTCTCCCTTCTTCACCATTACCACCACCTAGGATTAAGATTATGAAAAACTATATTCCTAGCTTTCCCCTAGATTCTTGGCAGTACCCATTTCCCCCAGTCTGTTCACTTAGTTTTAGTATATCTAATTGGTTAAATTTGAATTTTAATTACAGTCTGAGGGAAATTTGAGATAAATTTAAAAGTGATTGTATTTTGTTGTTAGGACATTTTCATAAAATACATTATTCATGAGAGTTCTTTATAAACCTTAAAGGGATTGTAAAGGCATACCTAAGAGATATTGTAGGTTCAGTTCCAGACCACCAAATTGAGTGAATATTTCAGTAAAGGAAATCACATGGAATTTTGGTTTTCCAGTGCATATAAAGTTTATATATAAAGTGCATATGTTTTCATTATATTGTATTCTATTAGATGTGCAATAGTATTATGTCAAGTTAAAAACACTATAATGTTAAGGGAAAAAAAAAAGCTAACCATCATCCGAACTTTCAGTGAGTCATAATCTTTTTACTGGTGGAGCCTCTTACCTTGGTTTCTATGGCTATGAGGGTGTTGGTTGTTGAAGATTGGATTGGCTACGGCACTTTCTTAAAATAAGACATCAATAAAGTTTGCTGCCTCAGTTGACTTTTCCTTTGAACACATAGACACCATTGTAGGGTTAATAATTGGTCTAGTTTAATAATGTTGCATCTCAGAAAATAGGGAGGCCTAAGAAGAGGGAGAGAGATGGGGAACAGTCAGTTGATTTTTGGTGCCTCCCCCTCCCCCCCCAATTAAAATGGTAACATCAAAAGGTCACTGATTATGATGACCAGAACAAATATTATAATAATGAAAAAGTTAAAAATATTCTGAGAATTACTAAAATTTGACAGAAACATGGCTATTAGAAAAATGGCACCAGTAGACTTGCTTGAGGCAGAGATTCCACAAACCTTCATTTTGTGAAAAACTCACTATCTGTGAATAAAAGCAAAGTACATACAGTAAAATGTCTTTGAATGTGTGAAGTAGATGTTAGTGCCAGTTATTCTTATGGGGTGTTCATGCTAAAATTAACCTTGTTTTTTCCAAACATTATAGCATACTAAACAAAATATATAAAAAGAATACACTTCTGCCTCTATCACTTTTATCATCATCATCATACATTTACACATTTACACATTTACACATTTTATTAATTTTTGTTGGGTTCCACAATAGTAAGAGGTAGAGGCCAGATTCAGTTCACAACTTTTCCCAAGACTAGTGCTTTACATTTTGCTGGGGGTAAACTCCTATATAAATTTACAGGAATTTGGAGGGGTGTGGAGGATGAGTCAGTCAGCTACAAGTTTTCAGAGGTGAGGCTGGCAATTTATGACTCTTTAAAAATGAATGAAATATGTGCAAAGCACTGTGCTAACTGTTGGGCTTACAAATGGAAAAGATAGTTCTTTTTTTAAATTTTAATTTATTTTTTTAATTAAAGTTTTTATTTGCAAAACAAATGCATGGGTAATTTTTCAGCATTGACTCTTTTTTTAAAAAAATTTTATTAATACTTTTTATTTGCAAAACATATGTATGGGTAATTCCTAAACATTAACCCTTACAAAGCTTTCTGTTACAAATTTTTCCCCCCTACTCCCCACCCCTCCCCTAGATGGCAGGATATCCACTACATGATAATTATGTTAGAATACTTAAGAAATCGAATATATGTATAGTTATTGCCACACATCATTTTTTTGTTCAGGAGAAATCGTATCTATAAGAAAGAATAATCCGATAAAGGAAATACAATGCAAGCAAACCTCAATAGAGAACATGAAAATGTTATGTTGTGGTCCACATTTCACATCCCTCTCTCTGGGTGTATATGGCTTTCTTCACTGAACAGTTGGAATTGGTTTGAAGCATTTCATTGTTGAAGAGTGTCATGTCCCTTAGAACTGATCCTCATATAGTATTGTTGTTGCCGTGTATAATGATCTCCTGGTTCTGCTCATTTCACTCAGCGTCAGTTCATGCAAGTCTCTCCAGGCCTCTCTGAAATCGTCCTGCTGGTCGTTTCTTACAGAGAAAGCATTGACTCTTGAAAAGCCTTCTGTTCCAAATTTTTCTATCCTCTCCCCTCCCCCCCCCCAGATGGCAGGTAATCTAATACATGTTAATTATGTTAAAATATATGACAAATCGAATATATGTATACATATTTATACAGTTATCTTGCTGTACAAGAAAAATCGGATCTACAAGAAAAAAGAAAAAAAAAAAAACCTGAGAAGGAAAATAAAATGCAACAAATATCAATAGAAAGTGTGAAAATGTTATATTGCGGTCCACACTCAGTTCCCACAAGCCTCCCTGAGTGTATATGACTTTCTTCATCACTAAACAACTGGAACTGGTTTGAAACATCTCATTGTTGAAGAGAGCCATGAACATCAGAATTGATCATCATATAATCTTGTTGTTGCCGTGTATAATGATCTCCTGGTTCTGCTCATTTCACTTAGCATCAGTTCATGCCATTCTCTCCAGGCCTCTCTGAAATCATTCTGCTGGTTGTTTCTTTCTTTCTTTCTTTTTTTTTTTTCAATTAAAGCTTTTTATTTGCAAAACATATGCATGGGTAATTTTTCAACATTGACTCTTGAAAAGCCTTCTGTTCCAAATTTTTCTCTTCTTCTCCCCCTCCCCTAGATGGCAGGTAGTGTAATACATGTTAATTGTGTTAAAATATATGACATCGAATATATGTATACATATTTATACAGTTATCTTGCTGTACAAGAAAAATCGGATCTACAAGAAAAAAAATTCTCTCCAGGCCTCTCTGAAATCATTCTACTGGTCCTTCCTTCCTTCCTTCCTTCCTTCCTTCCTTCCTTCCTTCCTTCCTTCCTTCCTTCCTTCCT
>JAJPUD010001916.1:355469-374496 GCA_023553655.1 Myrmecobius fasciatus
TTTCCCCCCTTCCTTAAAATACTTGACAAATCGAATGTGTATACATATTTACAGTTATCTTGCTGTACAAGAGAAATCAGATCTACAAGAAAAACAAACAGAAACCTGAGAAGGAAAACATAATGCAAGCAAACATCAATAGAGAGCATAAAAATGCTGTTATGGTCCACACTCAGATCCCACAGGCCTCTCCCCTGGATGTATATAGCTTTCTTCATCACTGAACAACTGGAACTAGTTTGAAACATCTCATTGTTGAAGATAACCATGTCCATCAGAATTGATCATCATATAATCTTGTTGCCGTGTATAATAATGATCTAGTTCTGCTCATTTCACTCAGCATCAGTTCATGCAAGTCTCTCCAGGTCTCTCTGAAATCATCCTGCTGGTCTTTTCTTACAGAACAATAATATTCCATGTCATTCATATACCATAATTTATGCAGCCATTCTCTAATTGATGGGCATCCTTTCAGTTTCCAGTTTCTAGCCACTACAGAAAGGGCTGCCACAAACATTCTTGTACATGTGGGTCCCTTTCCCTCCTTTAAGATCTCTTTGGGATATAGGCCCAACAGAAACACTGCTGGGTCAAAGGGTATGCACAGTTTGATAAGTTTTTGAGCATAGTTCCAGATTGCTCTCCAGAATGGTTGGGTCCGTTCACAATTCCAGCAACAATGTATTAGTGTCCCAGTTTTCTCACATCCCCTCCAACATTCATCATTATCTTTTCCTGTCATCTTAGCCAATCTGAGAGGTATGTAGTGGTATCTCAGAGTAGTCTTAATTTACATTTCTCTGATCAATAGTGATTTGGAGCACTGAAAAGATAGTTCTTATTCACTAGAAAAATAGCTAGGTGGCTCAGTGCATAGAGCTCAGGTCTGAGTCAGGGAGACCTGAGTGAAATTCGGCCTTAAACACTTACTAGTATTGTGACTCTAGAAGAGCCACTTACTCCTATTTGCCTCAGCTTCTCATAAGATGAGCTGGTTAGGGAAATGTCAAACTATTCCAGTATCTGCCAAGAAAATCCCAAATAGACTTTCCGAGAATCAGATATGATTGAACTGAATTCTCCAGAGGTCATTTTAATGGGTGAGACAAAACAAAAGGAGGGTTTAAGCTTCAATTCAAATGGAAAAGTCCCAAGGCAGATGTTAATGTCTCTGTCATTTCCATTGATAAAATGACTTTCATTTTTGGTGTTAAACCATTTGAGAGCACTATGGACTCTTGTAGCAAGAACTTTTCTAGGACTTTTCTATAGCAACTGTTGTTAAGCTGTCTCTCTACCATCCCAGAATCGTGACTGGGAAGTACTAGAAGCATTGCTATTCCCAAGATTCTTGGACTTGGGGTCCTGTGCTTTTTCCATCAGGATCAGAGGGGAAATGGTGGTCTGCTTTACCTGGCACATGGTACTTCACATTTGTCTCAGGGTGTCTTGTTGCTTTAGCTAGAATGAATTGGCTGCCCAGGGTTTATGGCATTTGGGTGAGGAAAGCTAGTCCCTTCTCAGCAGTTACTTTCTGGAATGCCAGGTTCTGAGGGTCAGGCTTAGAAGCAGGATCTGTGGTTTTAGAGGACTAAGATAAGAGGAAAGTAAAAGTTTAGCACTTATTTCATGCCTAATTTACTCAGAACTTTATTGTTTTCTCCACTTGCCTCAAGAAAAAGCAAATAGGGGGCAGCTAGGTAGCGCAATGGATAGAGCACCAGCTCTGAAGTCAGGAGGACCTGAGTTCAAATTTGGTTTCAGACACTTAACATTCCCTAGCTGTGTGATCCTGGGCAAGTCACTTAACCCCAATTGCTCAGCAAAAAGCAAAAAAAAAAAAAAAAAAAAAAAAAAAAAAAAAGTAAAGAAAAAAAAGAAAAAGCAAATAGCAAATAGCAGGGGCAATAAAATTATAAGCTCAGTGTTCTGTGTTCATTTTTCTCTTGGAGGGAGATGCAGGTTAAATGCTTGCACCTCATTCCTCCCATTGGAACATATAATTCAGTTTAAACCCTTGACTCATAAATGACCCTTATAGTCATTATTTAACACCTTAGCAAAGATTCATTGACAGTTAGCCCTGAGAGTTATATTGGGATATAGGAAATTAACTTTTAAGAAGCAGTGGTGACAAGAATGGGGAGGAGTTGTGTGAGACTCAGGTGGAACCAATGAGAATACTTTTGCCGGGGACCAGTATTTCTCAACATTGCCTTGACTAGTTCTGGGGCGCAGCCTGATCTGTAGACCACCTAGCAAAATTTCTTGAAGAGAAATCTGATAGTGAATACTTTGGAGAGCGCGATTATATGGATTAAAAAAGTAATCCACAAGTAAGCCAGAAGCTTTATTTGGATTGTGGTTTTAACCACATTCCTGACCATATCTTTTACATGTTACTACTAACCAATTTATAAAACAGGAAAATTAGACTTTTACATCCTTTTCTTTGCCCTTTGTCCATTATTAAGGAACACAGTAATGAAGTAGACCAGTTTGGGATGGGATAGGCAGAAGAAATTGTAGTCTAAGGGAGTCCGGGCAATTAACAAACAATTGCACCTTAGCATTATTTAAAGTTGACTATTTGGATAGTTTCAGCAGTGCTTAACTAGAACCAAAATACCTAAATTCCATGAATTCTTTACCTGTTGAGCTGGGGCAGGAATGTTCAATATGGGAGAGATGGTTTAATGGTGAATTTGCATTTTCCTAGCCGAAATTGTGTAGCTAAGGTCTTTAATTAATATAACAATTAAATTTTAGCCATTTTTGAATGCAAGTTGAAAATATTCATCATTCCCATATAGATTTAATTCCTTAAAAGTCTTCAAAACCATGAAATAATTTTTCATAGGAATGGGGTCACGAAAACTCAGACACAACTGAATTGACTGAAAAACCACAACATAAAATTTCTGAATAGTTCAGTCATTTTACAGCCTTATAAGAAATGATTATTGGAAGTAGATGTGTAGTAATTGAAAGATTGTCATTAGTGGGTATTAAATTTTCTTTGCTCTTTAGTTAGACTCCTGCATGCTTATATAGATCTGTTCCATTAATTGGTACGTGGAGATTTCCAGTCTTTTGTTATAAATCACTGAGTACCAACATTCCAAACAAAAACATAGTAAATATGTGAAAATGTCTCCAGTTATCAACTTTAGCTTCTAAATTATTAGTTACAAAGTTGTTAGCTATAATGATTTATAATTATAATCTTTTTGAGAATCAAATAAGATAATTGTAAAAGTGTTTAGCACAGTGCCTAGCATGTAATAGGTGCTACATAAATTTCTTACTTTCGTCCCCCCTTTTTTTTATCTCCCCACTTTCAAATGATTTAATTTCTTCCATTCATGCTTCCCATTTAGCTTTATATTTATTTAAGTGTATAACATCCTCCCTCTCCATCCCATCTCCCCAATAATATACAAACTATTAACCTACTTTAAGGTTACTTTTTAGAAATGTTGCTTATATGTACATGTTCTCTCCTTCATAATCTCTTTAAAAGCAAGAATTGTTCTGATTCTGCCTTTGTATCCCCAGAACTTAGCGTGATGCCTTTCACATAATCGATGCTTAATAAATGCTTAGTGACCAGTTAACAACTTTTGGACTAGCTTGCAGGTAAGGGTGACAATAATACTTTAGTTTTCTTAAAGGAAAGGTTATGTTTACATTTAAGACATCTTGATTACATAAAAAATTTTATTTTTATTTTATAATTTTTTGAAAAGATTTGTGGTTTCAATGAGGATGGATATTTTACAAATCATAACTTAGGCATTTATATTTCCAGTTTTTTGAAATTTGAAAATTTACATTTTCTTTTAGTTTACATAGGAATGGTTTAGGATAGTACATGAGAATTCATCATTATATAATATTTAATATCCTTTTAAGTCTGTGATAGTTTATTTCTTATACCTTAGCTTGAAAGTATTGAGTGAAAATGGTTTTGTGATTTGTCATCTTTCATGTATAAAAAAGTGACCTAATACTTTGTGTCCTAATAAGATTGTTTAGAGCATAATTAAGACATTCAAACAGAAAAGAGCTTGTGGCAGAATTTTAGGTAAGGTTTAGTTCTAAATTTTGATGTGATTTGCTGCCTATATTTTTATTCAGTGTCAAGAACAGAGGAAAACCAGCTCTTTTGAATGAGCAACACAGTACTACGTTAGTAAATAGACATTATTATTAATTATTATTGAACAGATAAAGAATACTTTATTTGGCCAACTTAAAAAATCTGAAAGATGCTCTCAAAAGGATAAAAATGGTAATTATTAATTTAATCAGCAATAGAATTTAACCTAATCCATAATTCATATTTCATTATGTACAAATTATTTAGGTCTTAATATTTTAACTTCAGACCAGTTGACTTTTAAATATCTGCATAAGACTACAAGAAAGAATCATAATCTTGGTTTGAGAGTTAAATAAATTCAAATTCCATCTCCGTTATTACTTGCTAGGTGATCACAGGCAAGTCATCTATTCATTATCTTTCTGATCCTCTATTTTTGTCATCTTAAAGTAGTGGTAATTTAGTATTTGCCTCACCGAGTTCTTTTGAAACTCAAGTCAACTAGTGTTATGTTAAATGCTTTGCAAACTTCTGAGCTCTCTTTAAATATCAATGGTTAATATCCCTCTCCTTATCTTAGCACTTGAATACTCATTCAGACTCTTATAACAAAGAACCACTAAGTGGTTTATGAGAGAAAGATGTATAAAAAATCACTTTTGCCTCAAAAAAAATCTTTCTTCTTGACATGTAAATATACTGTCCACAAATCATATTTTGATAAGTTATTCTATCATGTCCTACCAAACATTAATATATATAAAAAAAGTCCTTGTCCAGTGGGAAATAGAAAGTCTTTAAGTTGTTGTTATGCATGTTATATTACGTTTCCAAAATCTTGTTCAAGTTAAGGAATTATAGGTATTTCTTTCATTTAAGAGAGCATAGTCACAAAATTAAAAAAATTATCAGATACTTCATTACATTAAAAATGGAATATTGAGTAAATTTTATTTAGTATCATCTGTAAAGACATATAAATATAAAAGTAATTATTCAAACAATAGATTCCTGATCTGGAGGAGAGAGACTGGTAACTTTGCATAGTCCTCCCTCACTTAAATTTATCATTTTTCCCCTCTTATTTTCTTTGCTGGGCAAATTAATTTTGGTTCTAAGCTTTTGTCTTTTACCTTTTGGATTATTATGTTACATCAGATCTTATGAGATGGTGAAAGTAGTTCCTTGGTAATTGAATTGCTTCTTTCTGGGCAATTGAAATCTTTTTTTCTCTTTGAAGTGGAAACTTTGGTTTTAGGCTGTGACATTCCTAGCACTTTTCTTTTTGAGCTTTCTCTTTATCAGAGTCTTTTGTCTTTACTTTGCCCTTTTATAGTCTGGGCAATTTATGATTTCTTGAAATATAGTATTAAGAATGTTTTTAAAAATTATTGTTATTATTATTATTTTTTGTGGGGGGAGGATCCAGTGATTCCTAAATTTGTCTCCTTGACCACTTTTTCAGGACAGATATTCAGCTACCTAACATTTTCTTCTTTTTTTTTTTCTTCAGACTTTTGATATTGTTCCCATTATGGGATCAGAGTTTGTTTTCTGGTTTTCAGGGAATCTGTTGTTCATTTCTTATAACATATTAATATTTTGTTATATTCATGCCATAATTTATTCAAAATTTATTCTTTTTAGCTTTTTGTTATTACTCACAAAAAAGCAGTAAGATAATTTTTGTATATGTAGGTCTTGTCAATAACTTTTTTGGGATAGAGCCCAAGTACTATGATCTCTGAGTGAAAGGATATAAACAATTCTGTAACTTGCACACTACAGGGAAATTACAAAATTTTTTGACCCATAATTCCCCCATTGACTTCTCAAGGTTACACTAATAACCATATCCCCCAGGTTTTAGCTTCTTTATTTAATGTGTGTGAAGTAATGTTCCATGGTTACTTTAATTTTTATTTCTATTTTAATTTTCATTTCTTTGATTATTAGTGATTGTACTTTTTTTCAAGTGACTTTTGATTGTAATTATTTTGAAAACTGGTATTATCTTGTCTATTGGAAATCTAATCCTTGATCTTATAAATTGTGTCAAATCTCCTTAAATTTTCCTTGTTAACCTTTTATTGGAGACATTTGATACAAAGATATTTCCCCAATGTATCTTTTCTGATTCCAGAGACATTGATTTGGGAGATGGGGTGGAGGTGGGGAGAGAATGGGAGTTTCTGAAGCTTTTTTACCTTAAATAACCAGCTATCTTTTATTTTTTATGACTTTTAAAAGTCACTTGTATAGTAGTAATCCCTTCTATAATTGTGAAATAGGGAACTTTATACATTCTCTTCTTCCAGATTTTTTATGCTGTTACATCTTAATATTTAGATTGTTTATTCTCTTGAAATTGTTGTTGTGATAGAAGATACTGACATAATAAAACTATTTTTTTTTTCCCAAGCTGCTTTCCAATTTTCCTAGTGGTTCTCAAATAAAGGAACTCATTTGTAGCAGTTTGACTTCTTAATGATATTGAACTCTAGATTACTATGTAGTGTTTCATATCTTGCTTATCTTTCTATTCCACTGGTCTCCTTTTCTATTTTTTAGAATCTATTATTAGTTTTGTTATTTAACACTTTGTAGTATATTTTTAGATCTGGTAAATCCAGATGAAGGCCATTTCTTTTCTTTTTTTTTTTTTAAAGTTATACATGTACATTGATTTTTTTTTAACATTTCCATATGAGTCATGTTTGGAGAGAGAAATCAGAACAAAAAGGAAAAAAAATGCTTTGATTTGCATTCAATCTCCATAATTTTCTCTTGATGCTGGTGGCATTTTCCATCCAAAATTTATTGGAATTGCTTTGAATCACTGAATTGATGAGAAGAGCCAAGTCTATGAAAATTGATCATCACACAATTTTGCTATTGCTGTGTACAATGTTTTCCTGGTTCTATTTCCTTCACTCAGCATCAAAGACCATGTAAATCTTTCCATGCTTTTCTAAAATCACTCTGTTCATTGTTTCTTATAGAACAATAATATTCCATTACTTTCATATACCTTAACTATAAGCCATTCTCCATTTGATGATCCACTCATTTTCCATTTCTTTGCCACCACAAAAAGAGCTACTACAAACAATTTTGCACACATGGGTCCTTTTCCCTCTATTTTGATTTCTTTGGGAGACAGATCCAACACTGGATCAAAGGGTATGCACAATTTTATAACCCTTTGATACATTTTCTTTTTTATACAAGAATGATTTTTTTTTTTAATTTTAAATATTATGATGCTGATTGGGGCAGGTAGGTGGTGTAATGGATAAAGTGCCAGGCTTGGAAATCAGGAAGAATGGAAGTTCAAATTTATCACTTCCTTATGATCCTGGACAAGTCACTTACTCCTATTTTCCTCCTGTATAAAATGAGCCGGAGAAGAAATGGCAAACTATTTTTAATATTTTTGCCAAGAAAACCCTAAATAGGATCATAAACCATTGGACACAACTGAAAAATGACTCAACAACAAAAATGATGCTTGAAGTTTTTCCCAACATTGAACATTTTTTTTATCAAACTGTTCTTGATGGATAATTTTAAAAATGAGCTTCCTTGCTAACATCTGATATTTTTGTATTAATGTTAGTGATATTGATCTAGTTTTGTCTGCTTTTTCTCCTTGGTTTAGGTTTTTTTTTGGGGGGGAGGGGAGAAGCTGTTTTATTTATAATCTCAACAGTCTTTGTTTTCACTTTTTATATTTTAAAAAGTATTTTTACTTTTATTTTCATTTTAGGATTAAAAAATGTTTCAATTTCTAGTTTTGATAATGTTATGTTTAATTTATTTGCATTGTCATTCTTCTTGTCTTTTGTTTAGAGAATTGTTTAGAGTTAAGTTTCTCCTAAAAATTGTACTTTTATGTCCTATATGTTATATTATTATTTTCACTGTTTTTAATTATTATTTCTCTGATGGTTCTAGGGACCATTCTGAAGAAAGTAAAAATTTGAAATGTGTTTGATACTTTGAAAAACATACTTGTCCCACCAGGTTTTTTTGGTGAAGCTGGGAATAGTACAGCCACCTCAAAAAACAATTTGGAATTATGCAAAAAAAAAAAAATGTTCTTAGCCTTTTCCCTAGGAATTCTACTAGACTCATAGCCCAAGGAGACCATTGATAAGAAGAAAGTTTGCATGCACACCAAAATATTTAAAATAGTACTTTTTGCAATAGCTGAAAATTAAAAGCAAAACAGAAGGGGCAACTAGATGGCACAGTGGATAGAGCACCAGCCCTGGAGTCAGGAGGACCTGAATTCAGATCCTCAGACACTTAACACATCCTAGTTGTGTAGGATTGGGCAAATCAGTTAACCCCAATTGCCTTGCAAAACAAACAAATAAAAAGAGGAGATGGGAGAAAAATTAAAAACAAAAAAATTGGACAGGAAACAAAACAGATGCTTATTCATTGGGGAATAGCTAAACAAAATGTAATACATGAGCATAATGGAATATTATTATGTTCTCAATAAAGATTAATATGTTGAATATAGAAAAACTTGAAAAAATTTACATGACCTAATGGAGTGAATTATACTGAGTTAGAAAACAATATCCACAATAAATACAATATAGTTGGAAAGAATAGCCATGAAATAATAAAAATGAATTATAAAATTATGAAGAATAAATATAGCCTCAGAGATGATGATATGAAAAAGCACCTTCAGCCCGTATTGTGCAAAAGTGGGAGGATCATTAGTGTAGTATATTTGTGGCACATCTTTTAAAATTTCTGTATTATTCCATTTTGCTGATTCTCCCTTCCCCCTCCCCCCCTTCTTTTAAATAATATGAGTTTTCTCTCTCTGGGATGGGAGAAGTGGAGGGATACCATGGAAAGTTTTGATAATATTTTAAAAAACTCAAAACATATCAAAATTTGTTATTTTAAAGAAAGCCATATGCCCTGTAACTTGCTTTAAGTTACCCAGACGGTGTATGGTAGAGGTCAGCAATGTCACATTTCATTTCATGCATGAAAAAGAGGAATATGTCTTTCAATTTACTATTTCAGTCTTTCTTGTTAGCAATCTGTCTGATTATAACTGGAAATCTTTGTCAAGACTTTTGTAGCAATTTCCAGTATTTTCTTTTTTAATTAAGCAAATTTGTACCTTTGTATAATGAGTTTAAATGTTGAGTTCCTTTGTTGTTGCCCTATGAATTCTATTGATTTCTCCTTTGATCCTTTTGCTGCTTCTAGACAGTTTTAAAAGAATTTCATGAAATACAGTATTCAGATTTTTGTTTCATCATTGTTTTATGTTTATATTATCTTAAGTTCTGTTTTCTTGGTTAGTTTTATGTTGTTTTCTAATTTTTCTATCATTTGATATCTTGTATCTTTGAAGTGTTTTATCCAGTTTTTTATCAAGAACCTGTTATTTTGTTAATTGTTTCTAGCCTCTATTTTAACCTTGTGATTTTTCTGTAAGAGTTTTTTCTAGCAAAAATAACTTAGATTTATTCTTTTTTTTTCTGTTTTATTATTTCTTTTAAAAGTATTTCTTATCATCTTACTTAGAATTCTAATTGTAGAATTGATTTTAGCTTTGAACATTTCCCTGTGGGATTCTTAACACTCCCTTCATTTCTCCCCTCCCCCCCCAGCTTTCTCATCTAAATTTAATAGTTGTTTTAGATAATTTGTTAATTTTTTTAGCTGCTTTGATATACTGATGGGTCAGCTGAAAAAGAAAGGAAAGGACCAGTTCCTGCCCTCAACGAGTTTGAGTCTAATGGAAAAAGATAGATTAATATGAAAATTGGAAGAGGAGAGTGGAGAAAAATTTAAATGCCAGAGAAATTATTTGATTCTAGAGAGAAAAGGGAGCCATTAGAGTTGATTCATTATGGCAACATGGTCAGATTTGTTTTTTAGAATTGAAAGGAAGAATCTTGAGGTAGGGATACCTGCTGAGGCTATTTCAGTAGCCCAGTGCAGGGGTGATGTTGCCATGTGAGTCCAGAGAAAGGTTCATAGAATTTAGAGCTAGCAAGGAACCTTAGAGGCCTTTGAATTCAATCCCCTAATTTTATGGATGAGAAAACTAAGATCCACAGTGGTTAAGTTACTTGTCCACTGTCTTACAGTCGACATCTGTAGTATTGGAACTCAGGCCTTATGGGTTCCCAAGATTCTAAGCTCAGTGCTTTTTAGACAGACATTACATGTGTTGTAGAGATAAAATGAACAAAACTTGCTAACTGACTGTATAGTGTTGCTAATCCAAGTATCTGGCTAGATACCAGTTAGCCAGGTCCCAAAACTTTGGACCTCCAGCAACATTCAGCCAGACTGGACCTTCAAACGTGAGGAGGCCCTCCTATCTCAGCCTGCTTTCTTGACAGAAGAGTGAAATTTGGGGTGAAATAAAAGTTCTTTTTAGAACTTGAGTTTGAAATCAATCAATAAGGGGCAGCTAAATGGCATAGTAGATAGAGCACCAGTCCTGAAGTCAGGAGGACCTGAGTTCAAATTTGTCCTCAGACACTTAATATTTCCTAGCTGTGTGACCCTGGGCAAATCACTTAACCCCAATTGCCTCAGCCAAAAAAAAAAAAAAAAGAATCAATAAGCATCTAAATTCCTACTATATGCTTGATACTGCTTATCAAATGTCAACAAATATCACTTGTCTAAATGCTGTTCAAAATGTTGAATTGGGTATTTGGTTATTTGGAACTAGAGTATAGGAGTGAAAATAAGAATGGACATGGTGATCTAGGAGCCATCTGTATAGAGATGATAATTGATTTCATCAAGAGATTGTATAGAGAATCAATCAATAATCTTTTAAGTGCTATTGTGTTGAACACTGTAGGATACAAAGAAACTCACTATCTAATGGGGGGAGATCGTATGCCAACAAATATAAAATGAGCTATATATAGAATAATAGAAATTAATAGAGGAAAAATACTCAAAATAAGAGGGACAATCTTCTGCTTTATTTTGTTGCATTAGTTCATTCTATTAGTCTTTGCTTCCATTATGCTTATTTTTATCCTTTTTAGAATGCTCATTTTATGTAAAACAAACTCACTTACATACATGCATAACCTTTCCCACAGTTCTTATTCTGTCACTTCTCTGCCTGAAACTTCTTTTTCCTATGATGACACTTGTAACATTTTCTTCATTTTTTTTTATTGAATAAAAGTTTAAAAACCTGCTATGTGCAGAATAGTAGATTAGTTAGTGAAAGTTAAAATCTGAGTCCTACAAACTAGAACCATTCCCAATAAGATCAGGAGTGAAACAAGGCTGCCCACTGTCACCATTAATATTTAATACTGTATTAAAAATGTTAGCTTTGGCAGTAAGAGAAGAAAAAGAGATTAAAGGAATTAGAATAGGCAATGAGGAAACCAAATTATCATTCTTTGCAGATGACATGATGGTATACTTAGAGAATCCTAGAAATTTGACTAAAAAATTACTAGAAACAATTCATAACTTTAGCAAAGTTGCAGGATACAAAATAAATCCACATAAATCAGCAGCATTTATATATATTGCCAACAAAGTTCAGCAGCAAGAGATACAAAAAGAAATTCCTTTCAAAATAACTGTTGATAGTATAAAATATTTGGGTATCTATCTGCCAAGGAAAAGTCAGGAACTATACGAACTAAACTACAAAACACTTTCCACACAAATAAAGTCAGACCTAGTCAATTGGAAAAACATCAAGTGCTCATGGGTAGGCCAAGTGAATATAATAAAAATGACAATACTACCCAAACTAATTTACTTATTAGTGCCATACCAGTCAAACTCCCAAGAAATTATTTTACAGATCTAGAAAAAATAGTAGCAAAATTGATTTGGAAGAACAAAAGTCAAGAATTTTAAGGGAATTAATGAAAAAAAAGGCTGATGAAGGTGGCCTTGCTGTACCAGATCTAAAACTATATTATAAAGCAGCAGTCATCAAAACCATCTGGTACTGGCTAAGAAATAGAGTAGTTGATCCAGTGGCATAGGATAGAATCACAGGACAAACTAGGCAATAACTATAGCAATTTAGGATTTGATAAACCCAAAGATCCCAGCTTCTGGAATAGGAACTCACTATTTGATAAAAACTACTGGGAAAATTGGAAACTAGTGTGGAAGAAATTAGGGCTTGACCCACATCTAACACCACATACCAAGATCAGATCTAAATGGGTTCATGATTTGGATATAAAGAGTGATAATATAAGTAAATTAGAGGAACATAGTATAGTTCACCTTTCAGACCTGTGGAGATGGAATAAATTTATGTCCAAAGAAAAACTGGAACTCTTAATTGAACACCAGATAGATAATTTTGACTATATTAAGTTAAAAAGTTTTTGTACAAATAAAACCAATGCAGTCAAGATTAGGAGGGAAGCAATAAATTGGGAAATGATCTTCACATTTAAGGGTTCTGATAAAGGCCTCATTTCTAAAATATATAAGAATTGACTCATGTTTATAAGAATTCAAGTCATTCTCCAATTGATAAATGGTCAAAAGATGTGAACAGACAATTTTCAGATGATGAAATTAAAACTATTTTAGTCATATGAAAAGGTGCTCCAAATCACTATTGCTCAGAGAAATGCAAATTAAGACAATTCTGAGATACCACTACACACCTGTCAGATTGGCTAAGATGACAGGAAAAGATAATGATGAATGTTGGAGGGGATGTGGGAAAACTGGAACACTGATACATTGTTGGTGGAACTATGAACAGATCCAGCCATTCTGGAGAGCAATTTGGAACTATGCTCAAAAAGTTATCAAACTGTGCATACCCTTTGACCCAGCAGTGTTTCTATTGGGCTTATATCCCAAAGAAATCTTAAAGGAAGGAAAGGGCCCCACATGTGCAAGAATGTTTGTGGCAGCCCTTTTTGTAATGGCTAGAAACTGGAAACTGAATGGATGCCCATCAATTGGAGAATGGCTGAACAAATTATGATATATGAATGTTATGGGGAATATTATTGTTCTATAAGAAACGACCAGCATCATGATTTCAGAGAGGCCTGGAAAGACTTGCATGGACTGGTGCTGAATGAAATGAGCAGAACCAGGAGATTATACATGGCAACAACAATACTATATGATGATCAACTCTGATGGACATGGCTCTCTTCAACAATGAAATGTTTCAAACCACTTCCAATTGTTTAGTGAAGAAAGCCATATACACCCAGAGAGAGGGATATGAAATGTGGACCACAACATAACATTTTCATGCTCTCTATTGATGTTTGCTTGCATTGGGTTTCCTTTCTCTGATTTTTTTTTCTTGTAGATATGATTTTTCTTGCACAACAATGATAAGTGTGGAAATATGTATACATATATTCGATTTGTCAAGTATTTTAACATAATTAACATGTCGTGCATTTCCTGCCATCCAAGGGAGGGGTGGGGAGTAGGGGGGGAAAATTTGTAACAGAAAGCTTTGTAAGGGTTAAAGTTGAAGAATTACCTATACATATGTTTTGCAAATAAAAATTTTTAATAATAATAATAAAAAAATCTGAGTCCTAGTTGAAGAGGAGTTAGTCTATATTATAAATTATAAGAATAATACATAGAATTCTTCTTTTAACTTGGTCTTAATCTGTATTCAACAGTTTGAAGTTTACTTTTGTTGTTGTTTGTTCTACATTCTTAAAGAGGATCATGATATCAGGGAGGTGATGCTATGACATGCAAGTGAATTGGATTGAAGTAAGGGAAAGCTGTCCAAAGTCAGCAGCTTCACTTTCTTCTCCACAGCCATCTGAGTCCAGTGGCAAGATATAGGTCAGGATGACTGGAGATGGTCCTGGATGCTGTGGCAGACCTTGATTCTTTTAAGCTCAAGTTTTTAACATGTTTCAGTTTGATTGAGGCAATTCCCAACCACTGATTAAGGCTAAGTAAGAAATGAGGTAGGGAATAGTCTTTTTTACCTAGTCAAAAACAAACAAACAAAAAACCCCCAGACCATCTGAGAGAGAAAGACAGTCAAGGCCCAAACAATGACTTGTGAGGCTTGACCTGAAATTCATTGTCAGTCAATGAGAACTGGAATGATTTAGGTTCCTTTTTGCCAGTGCTCTGTTTTGAGGTGACATGTGTAAGTCATACACATACACACACACTCACATATATTACACACAATGATACAATAAACAGATGTTTCAGAATCAGATATTGTAGAGGAACCAATAAAGGAAGAGATTGCCATCAGGAAAGGCTTCATGGAAGAGATAGCATTTAGTTTTGATTTTAAAAGATGGGGAGGAATTCAGCAGGCTAACTTGAGACCATGTTAGATATAGGAAAGTAGCATGAACACAGAAGGAGGGGAAAATACAGTTTCTTTGGGAGAAAAGTAGAGAAAGCAAAGATGAAATGAGACAGGAAATAAAGGCTGGCATTAAATTTATGGAGGGTCTAATATGCTAGGAAGAGTTTGAAATTACATGGGAAGCAGTTGGGAATCACAAGATTGACATGACTTAATCTATGCATAAGAAATATTTGCGTATGAACAGATTGGAGGGGGAGAAGAGTGTCAATGAGAGGCTTAGACTATTACAGTAGGTTCATCTAGTTGGTAATGAAGGCCTGTGCTAGGGTGTTGGCAGTGGGAAGAGAGGAGAAACAGATGTCTACAAATAGAATTGACAGAATGGTAACTAATTGAATATGACAGGTGAAGGAGAGAGTGAAAAGTCGATTCAATTCAGGCAAGATCTTGAAAACTGCTATGTACATAGCATTTTGATAGGCACTGGGAACAAAGAGATGAGAACAAAAAATGGCCCCACACCTCTAGGAAGCTTTTATATATATATAAATGACACTTTTAAGATGGTGACAGAAACTGAAGTAGTTTAAGGCAGGAGGAGCAGGGAGCAGGTATAAGAGGAAATTAAACATATTAAGTGCCTACTATTTGCAAGGCCATAGGGATATAGAGACAAAAATGTAGCAAACAGTTCCTGCTTTCAGGAACCTTGTGTTTTCTTGTACATGCGTATATCAATACAAAGTATTTAAAAATAATTTCAAGAGGGAGGGAGTGTTAATGACTGTGGGGATCAGGAAGAGTCTCTTTTATAAAGTTGGCACTAAAACTATATTCTGAAGGAAGTTAGGGAAAGAGTAAGTATGTTCCAGATACGGAGGATCATTTGTGTCAAAAGTATAGTAACAAAATATAGAATGTCACATGCAGAACAACTCTTCTGGTATGTTTGACTGGAAGAGAGAAAATTAGAATCAATAAAGGTGAATTCATATGAAGTAAGAATGTAGGGGTAAATAGAAGTCATTGTATCGTTATTTAAATGACAAGCTAATTTTTCTTTTTTAATATGGAAAGGGCTGATAGGAGCAGGCTGTTACTGGGAGAAGTGGTACATAGGTCAACAGTCTTCCAGAATTATGTAATCATCACAGGCATTGTTATTTGCATAGACCCTATGGTTTGCTGGGCAGACATTAGCTCTGTTTCTTCACCACACTGTGTGTCAATCCCTTTTCTGTTTGAGGAAGTAGAACCCTGATGGTGTTTATCTCAGCTAGAGGGCATGGCCAAGGTTTAGGAACTAAAATGTTGGGGGTTTTTTTTGACAGTAAGTTTGGTGGTAGTTGAACTTACAGGCCCAAGGAAGAAAGGAGAAGATAGAGTAATGAAGTTCAATTCAAAGAAAATCAAAAGAAGCAGTTAATACTTCTAAGAAAAGTTCATGAAGTACACCTGGCTTTATCCTAGGCTTCTGGTGTAGTCTGACCCCAAAGAGAACTTCATAGTCATCCATTAACTGACCAATTCAGCTGAAGGTAGTATTTTGGCTAAGACTTGAAGGAAGCCAGGGAATTCTGAAGCCAGAGATGAAGACAGGGAGAAGTCCAGGAATAAGAAACATTATCAGTGAGAATGCCCAGAGTCAGAAAATGGAGTGTTTTGTGTGGGGAATAGCAAGGAAACTATTGTTAGGGAGGGACTGAGGTATAAGAAAACTGGAAAGATAGAAGAGGTTAGGTAATGAAGAAATTTAAGTGCCAAATAGAGGATTTTATTTTTTATTCTGAAGTCACTGGAATTGCTTGAATAAAAGTGGTAGCAGAAGTAGAAGATCACTTTGATAATTAAGTAGAAGATGGGTTTGGACTGGAGAAAGATTTTTGAGTGGGAAGTGGGGAGAGGGGAAAGGGCCCACAAACAGGCAATTATTATTACAAAAGTCTAGTCATGAAGTGAGGAGTATCTGCACCTCAGTGGTAGCATTTTTAGAACAGAGAAAGTGGCATGCATATACAAGAAATGTCATGGAATTAGAATAGAGGATTTGGCAAGATAATAGATATGTTGGGGAATAAAAAAAGAATGAGAGGTGGATGACACTGAGATTTCAAGCTAGGGAGATTGGGAAATAGAGTTTTAGGCAGAAGAGTTCAGTTTTAGACATGTTGAATTTATGATCATGGAAGCATCTTGTTTAAGATTTCCAATAGGTAATTGGTGATAGAAGACTGGAAATCAGGAGAGAGGTTTGGGCTAGAAAAATGGATTTGAGAATCATATATGTAGGTATGAAAATTGAATCCTGGGAACTGATGAAGTTATCAAATAAAAAGAAGAGGCTTTGTAGGACACCAACATTTAGTGGGTATGACCTGGATAAAACTCTTGCAAAGGAAATTGAGTGGTTAGAGAAGTAGCAGGGGAAATAAGGGAGAGTACTTTTGTGAAAACCTAGAAAGAGGAGAATTATCAAATGCCAATGATTACAGAAAGGTCAAATAGGACAAGGATTGAGAAAAGGCTATTAAATGTGGCAGTCAAGATAATTCATTCGCTTGGCGATGTCTCAGAATAGTTTCAGTAACGTGATGAAATCGGGATCCATTCTACAGGGAATTTAAGAAAGAAGAAAGAAAGTGAAGACATCACTTACAGATGGTTTTCTCAAAGAATTTAGCTTTAAAAAGGAGGAGTGACAGTATTGGAAGAGATAATGGGGATGGATAAATCAAATGAGAGTTTTTTGAGGATAGAGGAATGATAGGTCTGTTTGTAGGCAGCAAGGAAAGACCTAGTAAATAGAGTAGGGAGAGAGCAGAAGTCAGAGCAATCTGATTTAGAAGACAGGATTAAATGGGATCGTTTGTACATATAGAATAAATTGCCTTGGTTGGCAAAGAAAAAGGCCACTTTATCTTTTTTTAATAAGTTTTTTATCTTTAAAATATATGCAGAGATAGTTTTCAACATTCACCCTTGCAAAATCTTGTGTTCCAAATTTTTCTCTCTCCCTTCCCCCATCCCTTCCTCTAAACAGCAAGTAATTCAATACGTTAAACATGTGCAGTTCTTCTCCATGTATTTCCACATTTATCATGCTGTGCAAGAAAAATCAGATCAAAAAAGGGGAGAAAATGAGTAAAAAAAGCAAGCAAACAACAAAAAAGGTGAAAATACTATGTTGTGATCCACATTCAGTCCCCATCTTCCCTCTTTCTGAGGGACAGCTCTCTCTATCACAAATCTATTGGAATTGGCCTGAATCACCTCATTGTTGAAAAGAGCCATGTCCATCAGAATTAATCATCACATAATCTTGTTGTTGTCATGTACAATGTTCTCTTAATTCTACTCGCTTCACTTAGCATCAGTTCATGTAAGTCTCTCCAGGCCTTTCTGAAATCATCCTGCCGATTATTTCTCATAGAACAATAATATTCCATAACATTCAAATACCATAACTTATTCAGCCATTCCCCAACTGATGGACATCCACTCAGTTTCCTTTTTTTTTTTTTCCATTTTTTTTAATCAAAGTTTTTTATTTACAGAACATATGAGTAATTTTTCTACATTTTTTTGCAAAACTTTCTGTTCCAAAATTTTCCCTCCTTTCCCCCACCCTTTCCCCTAGATGGCAAGTAATTTAATACATGTTAAACATATCTATACAGTTAGTTATCTTGCAGCACAAGAAAAATTGGATCTAGAAAGAGAAAGGAAAAAAAATCTAAGAAGGAAAACAAAATGCAAGCAAACATCAACAGAAAGCATTAAAATGCTATGTTGTGGTGTCCATACTCAGGTCCCATTGGCCTCTCTCTGGATGTATATGACTTTCTTCATCACTGGACAATAGGAACTGGTTTGAATCACCTCATTGTTGAAGAGAACTATGTCTATCAGAATTGATCATCATATAGTCTTCTTGTTGCTGTGTGTAATGATCTCCTGGTTCTGCTCATATCACTTAGCATCAGTTCATATAAGTCTCTCCAGGCCTTTCTGAAATCATCTTGTTTGTCATTTCTTACAGAACAATAATTTTCCATAACATTTATATAACATAATTTATTCAGCCATTCGCCAATTGATGGGCATCTATTCAGTTTCCAGTTTCTTGCCACTACAAAAAGGGCTGCCACAAACATTTTTGCACATGTGGGCCCCTTTCCCTCCTTTAAGACATCCACTGAGTTTCCTATTCCTTGCCACTACAAATAGGGCTGAGAAGGCCACTTTTTCGTGAAATGGGTGGAAGATATAACAGGAGAAGGAAAGGACAAATTATTGGAAATCTCACTTAACAATTCAAATACAAAAATACTATAGTTTAAGTTGACTTGAAACTCACTGTTAGATGGCAATACTACCTAAACTAATCTATTTATTTAGTGCTATACCAATCAAACTCCCAAGAAATTATTTAACTGACCTAGAAAAAATAACAACAAAATTCATCTGGAAAAACAAAAGGTCAAGAATTTCAAGGGAATTAATGAAAAAAAATGCAAATGAGGGTGGCCTAGCTGTACCAGATCTAAAACTATATTATAAAGCAGTGGTCACCAAAACCATTT